>JAAGAY010003666.1:0-17046 GCA_011801015.1 Ardeotis arabs
TTTAAATGTACAATTTCCCACTTGTCCTATTCTAGAGTTTCAACTCCTTCCCAGTTTAAAATTGCTTTGAGTTCTTGTCCAGACACTTTGTTTCCCAATCCTTCCCAGCAGCAGCTTGATGTATTCTGTAGGTGTAATGAACATACTCTCTGTCCTGTCACTTGGTTTATTAATGAAAATATTAATGGTAATGGAATCAGAGATGAACTCCGATTAAGTAAATTTTTGCACTTTAATTTTCACTGTAAACCATTAATACTTCTGAGTAGTTTTCCAGCCAGTCATGTATTTGAGATCAGTTTTTCTGTACTGGCTTATGACTGCTCAAAGTTTCCCCAGTTTATTTACGAGAATGTCATGTTGGAGTGTGATGGCAAAGCCCTTACTGAAGTCAAATTATTTTTCTTTTTTGTACGGCTCTAGTACCTTCTTAAAGAAGAAAATGAGGTCAGTTCAACACAAATTGTTCTTGACAAGTCCATGTTAGCTGTTACTCATCTAAGCTGTTTTCTTTAGGTGCTTATAGATTGTTCTCATTCATTTTCTAGGAATTAAGCTGAACAGTCAATCTATAATTACCTCAGTCTTTTTTTTTCCTCTCCTTTTTGAAAATAGGCATTAAGTTCACCCTCCACCAGCCGTTTTTGTAAAACATTACGCCTCTTTTAGGGTGAACTGAACTCAAAATGCTGTGCAATAGAATAATTCAGAAATTCTACATATAAATCCATTACATAAATGAAGAATAGGAAAGTAATCAGTTTTTCTGCAGAGCAGAATCTCAACACTCAAATGCAAACATTAAGAGATCTAAGAATACTTCATCTTTTTCTTTTAGCAGTCAGAGAGAATATATTTGATCCTAACAATCTAAAACATAGATTTTGTCTACATATTCTTTTTTCCTGTTCATACTGTTCATGTATGAAATCTTCCCAGTGAGTCAGTGCTAGCAATTTCATTAGCTACATGACTGTGGTTTTCATTTTCCTGTAAACTCAAGAAAACTAGCACTGAACACTGTGATTTTCTTGGTATCATCTACTGATATCTTTCTCCTCTGATGATAGTGGAGCAATGATTTTCCTGGACTGCTACAACATTTGCGTAGGTATTTGTTTTTGCTTGTGATATCACCGGATAGTTTAATATTTTCCTTTGTCACGGCCTATCTATTTTTGTCCTTGTATACCTAGTCTTTAGTTTTATTTGTCCTTAACAATCTGATCAAGTTTTTACTTCTTGGATGCTTTGTTCTTGATCTTGAGGTCAGTGATCATTTCATGGTCAAATTGTTCTCTTAGTGTCATTTTGATCTTTTCTTACCAGTGGAACAATTTGTACTTGTGTCCTTGTTACTCTTCTTAAACTCCTGTTTCCTGAGACTTGCCTCTCAAATTTCTTTATCAGTTCTCTAGGTTTAATAGGGTCTGTCTTCCTGCAATTTAGTAGTCCAATTTTGCTCCTTCAATTTTACTTCAAAAATGTTTTCTTGGTCTTCCATGTTCCTAAAGCCTGGGAATGTGAGCTATTTTTTTTATTCTCAAATAACTTTTTCATTCAAATAAGGCTCTTATTTATATTTCATTTATTTAATTATATCTTCTTTATAAAAAAGACTGTAATCAGTGGACCACATTAATCTGTTGGAGACATTTTTTCCGTAGTAGTATTCTTTTCTAATAAATATTTAGATAGCTAAAATCCTTTATAACCTCCAACTACCGTGCTGTGTATCATTTGACCAATAGCTCAACAAAAAGCCACATCCTTACATCTTTAATAGTTCTGTTATATACGTCCCCTCTTCCAATCTAATACTTATTTTCCTCTCCTTCTGTAGTGCCATTCATTATTCTCTGACTTTTCTTTCCCATTTCTTTTTGCTGTCACCTTCTGTTACCCAATTTCTGTATCATACTCCACTGAATCTGAAAAAATCAGCTTAGAAAGTAGTAATATCACGTTTCCACTTTAAAGTCTAAAGCTATCTCTGTGAGAAGTGAACTTTAGAATGAGTTTCAAAAATGTTTTTCCAACAAGTTAAAAATATTTGCACTTTACTCTGTTTCCCATAATAATGCTTTTTAAAGTTTTTTTTCTGCTGCATATCTCAAGTATAGGTCACTATTGTAACATAGGTATTACAGCCAACATTAATTTATGTTGCTATACAGTACGTACAACCACATTGGTACAACTACTTGTGATTTAGTTAACTGACTTCATTTTAGAAACTACTGTTCATAAGGATTATTCATCTTGGGTGCAGAATACATAATGGATTTTCTTTCTGCAGTCTCAAAAGAGAAAGCATTGTTCTGCTGAACCACAGAAAGGTGAATGTAACATCCGTAAGGGTCACATCTTCAGGTTACTAGACTGTCTTTTGAACTGAGCACAGGACCAGGGAAATTATACAAACACCCAAACCCTTTGAGCAGAATCTCTTCTCACTTCTATCTAATTTTCATAAGCAAGGGAACTGCTGATATATGCTACCCTGTGAAGAAATTTTTCTTCAGAAGTTCACAGACAACAGGGCAACTCATTACACTACTGTACTTTTTCCACTGCAGAATTTTTTCCCTTTATATATACTTGGAATTCCCCTTGCTGCAAACTGTGACTGTTGCCTTTGTTCTTCTGCTGTGCATCTCTGAGAAGAGTAGCCCTGTAATCCCTCCTAAGCCATAAAGACAGCAGTTAGACTCTTCCAAACCCTATTAGCTTTTTTTTTTCTCTAGAATGAACAAAATTGTACATCCTGAGTTCCACCCTTTGCTGCCTTAGTGATCCTCTGCCAGACTCTCTCCAACTGGTCAATGTCTGTAGGGTACTGGGGGCTTGAAACTGAGTATGATACTCCAGACGTGCCCTTACAAGTGCTGAGAAGGGGGAATAATAATTTTCTTTGACCTACTTTTCCTAATGCACACCAGAATGCAGTTAACCTTCTTTGCCAAAACAGTACACTGCTGATTCCTCTTCAACTTGTCTGCCAAGACAAGGTCCCCAGGTCCTTTTTTTTTTAAAAAAAATAGCTTCACAACTAGTTGGTCCTCAGTCTATAGTCTCCAGCTTCAGTTAATGCATCTCAAGTACCTTTACATTTGCCTTTGTTGGACTTTATGTAGTTTCTGCCAGCCCATTCTTCCAGTTTGTCAAGGTGTCTCTGCATTTTTACCCTTCCAAATATCATATCATCTGCAAACTTGCTCTCCTCTTCATCGCCTAGGTCACTGTGCCATTCACCTTCACCCAGAGTCCCGTAGCTACACTTGATCCTATCAAGGACTTTCTAGGGAGTATTATTTCCTATAAGAGCATCCAGGCCACTCCTTGTAGACTATTCTGAAGCTCTTTAACCAGTCTAGATGAAGCGCTCTGTTTTCCATACACTAACAAAATTATCATTGGAAGATAGAGGAAGAGAAAGACTACATTTGAATAGCAACAGATATCATCCAGCAGGTATGGGAGCAGAGCTCTGATATCTGCTTAGATATGTGTTAAAATATTGTGTATATATAATTAAACCTGTATTCAGATTTTAGGTACTGCTAGCTTAAGACTTCTGTTCAAAGTTCCAGGTATAGACACAATCAACTCCTGTGGTAAAGTGATGAAACCCTACTGAGACTCACAATTCAACTGAGGATGTGGCTGTAAAACTGAATCTATAGTAACTCAGTGGGGAATTTTTTTTTTCTTTCTAGCTCATGTAGTTTATATTTCCAGGAATTCCTTTTTGCTGATGTATTATACAATCTAGAAATGTTCGTTAATTTCAGAAAAGATTGGAATGAAGGTTAACATCTTTCACATGAATGTACTGTAGAGAATTATTATGATTATTAAAAAGTATTTATCCAGGCAAAGTATTCCTCACTTGTGAACCTAAATTTGTAAAACTGATCATTTAAAATCTGGGGGAAATTAAGAGAAATAATATATTGGCTCAAAATGTGCATATTCTGGAATCTATTTAACTATTTTATATACTTTTACAAGAGTAAACTCATTAAATGTTATTCCTTTCATTGCAAAGTTCTGAAGCTTACTTGCAGTTGACATCATTACTTTGATAACATAAAAATATTCTGGTTCAAAAGTAGTCTCAAGAAAAAGCACATTGCACTCAATGAAAAATCCATTCTGTCAGTCAACACAGATTGTTTAATCTCAACTGAAAGAAGAGGGGAGAGAAAAGTCTTTATTTTATCTTATGATTACTTTGCCTTAACTCTCTGCCCTAAAGCAAAAAAAAAATAAAATTCAAAGAAAGGCAATGAAAAATAACAGTGAAAATGAATCACCAAATGAGTTACAGAGTAATCACTGCTGGAAGAACAGAGACTGATAAAGGTAATAACGTTTCACTGTCTTCCTAAAAGAATCTGAAATTAACTGGTAAATACTAAACTCAATCCAAAAGATAAATCTATGATTCAAAATATAGCTACTGTTCCATACAGAAATGTTAGTTTCTGCAGACCAGCATTATATATGGCTGAAATAAATAATTTCAGAATGCTACATACCAGGAATGCAGAAGCAGACAAATTCCACTCAAAACCAGTATGACTGGCTCCACTTAGATAGCAACACAGCATACAATCTCGGCCCCACTGAAGTCAAAGGTATCATATCTATTCTTAGCATCAACTCAAAATTCTTATGGAGGCTTTGACATCATGACTCATACTACAGCTAATCAGTTGCTTGCTCTTCCTTGAAGGTTTGTCATGCCCATTAGCTGGGGATTCTTGACCTCCTTAACCACAAACTTGGATTAACACCAAATTTATCATTGAGTTTCCTGTAATAAGACAGTATAACACACAGCAAAGTGGAGCACCAAGACACTGCTGGACAAATTGTAAACACTGTCTGTCCAACAGCTGGAATCCAAAGATGCTAGCTACAGCTTCCTAAACATAAGATATTACTTTCCAATAAATATCACTACATGGTTGTTAATTGGCTAGAAAACAAAGTTGTCAACTGGACAATATACATCAATCATATATTTTGCCTCATGGATTCTTGGCTTGTTTACACCTACCATGGGAAGGAAGTGACTATTTGAATTAGTTCTGTGATGCTCTGAGTTACAGCAGAGTTCAACTGAATACTGGAATGTATTTATTATTATCTTCTCGACATTAATACCTCCTAAATACTTAATACGTAGCTGAGAGCTTCCCTGCAAATTATCATTTAAACTTTTTATGATCAGTTATGCAGTTGACACCAGTCAGTTAGTGATGCACACAAATACCTGTCTATACCTGAGAACAGCTACTTGAGTTTGTGAACCCATTCTACTTTTCAATATGGATATGAATTTCCATTTTTGCTCCACAAATTATATATCAAATCTATATGTACCACAAGTCTAACATTTCCAACATTTTGTGTATGCAAATTGCTTGCTTGGCACACACAATATTCTAGCACTGTAAGGAGCATGGAGTGAAGTAGTGTTTCTGTCCTAATTGCTGTGAACCTAATCAGCAAACCTGGCACAAAAATAACCCTTAAGTGAAAATATGGCATAATTACCTTTTTGTTTGATTATCTAGCTGCAGTTAATAAAAACCTACCAAATATTAAAATTGTTAATTCAGTTTGTATAAGCCATGAAAATTGCAGTTAGTCGTAGTCCCAAAGTTTCTAAGCCTTTGGAAATTATCTTTTTTGTCCAAAAAAAAAAGAATACCTTAACTAATGTTGTTTGGTTTTTTTGTTGGTTTTTTTTTTCTGAAAATAAACTCTGCAGTAAGGCCTCCTTAATGTAATGGTTACTCAGCTAGTTTAAAAGAGTATCTGGTGGAAAAAAAAACCAAACTGTTCTCATTCTTTTTGGGATATATCATAATCCCAAAAGAGTTCTAAAACTCATAATTCATCTTCTGATCTGGCTTTATTTTTTCATTGCTAACCCCTTAATCATTGTCTGTTTTGATTACTACTGAAATGAGCATCTTTTAGATTCTCAATATATGTACATATGTACATACTTAATGTAATACTGTAACTAGACCAATCAAAGGATCTGCTCTGTAACAAATTATAATGACCAAATTTTGCACCTTGTACTGTAACACAGATATCCTTTTAAGGATTATGCTGTACTATGCAGGGATTTCAGAATGGTGGAAGTATAGAATTATCTTAATCCAGAAAAAACTTTTTCTCCAATATCACGATTCTAGTTATTTTATTTATCATATAATAATCCAGTTTAGCATAGGTCCCAAGAATTTTCAGACCTTGAATCTCACCTTACCAAAACCATTCCCTATTTTTCATACATTTTTATTCAGTTCTGTATACTCTGTAGGAGAATTCTTTTTTTTAAAAAAAAAAGTAAACATTTCAACCATTGGGTTTCAGTCTGAGTTTGGTGAAGTACAAACTTCACTTACTCACTTCATCTTATGAAGTTCTGTAGTTTCTCATCAGATGTATAGTTTTGCATTTAGTAATCAAATGTGTTTCTATGTTTAGCTTTTAAAACAAAAAAATATACTTTAACTAACATTTAGGCCAAAATATCCTGCCCATGCCATGGCCTGCTAAGGACATATGAGACTGAAAGTTGTAAAATCTCTTTTTGGAGACTTTTGAAAGCACATCACACTTGCATCAACTTTCACAGGCCCAATTACTCATTTAGCTTCAGTCAGACTCCCTTAGGCTCACACCCACTTACTGACATGTAATTACATTTCATTTCACAGTATCTCTGATATGACTCCTGGAATCCAATTGTATCGAAAGGTCTAAATCACAGACCAATTGTAAGAAATAATTCTGCCACCAAAAAGAAGGAAGTAAAAAAAAAAAATTGTGTATGTAAATTACAGCCGAAGAAAATGTTAATACTCCTCTTTTCTGGACCCCCTAAGATTCAGCTTTGAGTGACTAATGCTGATCTCACACAAATTTGTGCCCTGAGAAGTTTTTCAGGTTATTTATATGATTTGCATTATCTTTTGCTTCTTCACACACGCTATCTCTTCTCCTTCCTTTTCATCCTCTTTTGCATTCCAACTCACAACGTTACAAGACAAAAAGTAAAGAGTATTTGAGTTGAAAGAAATTGATGTATCTTTGAGATTTAAGAGCATTTCATACTGAAATGCTGAAGCTATAAGCAGCATGAAGCAGATGTGTTGATGTATATGTGTGTGTTATATGGATAAGGGAAATAGGCAGCTCATTGATGTAACGGGGTAACATTAGTTGCATGTTGCTGTTAGACAAAGGCAGACTTTCACCTATGATGATGAGTGAGGCCATTATTTAATGGACTACATGGTTTAGTAGTAACTAGGTTTCTTTTTAACTTGATCTAAAGTCACAATAATGCTTTGTTCTTGTTCATGTGTATATCTTATTTTCATTACATTAAAAGTTCAGTTTCATTGATGTGTTAATATGTTATGCTGTAACTGTGACATTGACATAAGAACCCAAGCAGGAACAAATTTCATACTTCAAAGACATCCCACACCAGTATACTTTCCCCACTAGAGTGCTTGTGCTGCCAATTCTCAGTTCTTTACAAAGAAGTACAACAAATTTTGGATGCAACTCAGATATTAGAAATGTGATCCACATTCTTGATAGCTTCGTATACATGATAAAAGTGATTTTTCCTGTACTGAGCTCATAGTATTATTCGGAATCCAGCTATGGGATCAGCCTGCAGCTTCCCACTGAGAACCCTCTGTAGGTTCAATATATGATATTCTTTTTCCTGGTGACATGCACTTAATATATTTTTCAAGGTGAGAAGGGGAATTCCTAGGAAATATTCTCTCAGGTGACTGCGTTTACCACCACTCAAAAGATTGTTTTAAGCAAAATGGAAAATTCTTTAACTCTGTGGCTATCCAATTGCTTTTTTAATCACTACATGTATATTGCTTAAGTAGAGGAAAGTGTAGATCAAGATTGATTCTAATTTGTAATGAAAGGTCACACTGGGGTGTCAGTCAGACTGTCTGTCTTCTCTGTTTCAGCTGTGACTTACACAGACATATGGACATATGGCTTTTCTGTTGTTCATCAAACATCCTTGAAAATATCATATTTATCTATGCAGAGTAAAAGTCATGATGTGTAACTCTACTATTACAACAGCAATTCTCTGGCCATATTGCATGGCTGACAAAGCCAATACTGCATCCCATTTTTTTATTGAACTGAAAAATCAAAGCCTTTCTTTATTGCTATGTAAGTCCATAGAAATAAAAATGCAACAATTTCAGTAGAACATGCAATATTTAGAGAGAGAAGAAAAATTAAATAAGGTCTTTTGTATCCTTAACATTAGAAATTAAGCAGCTGTCTAGACAATGAAATGGCACAGGGAACTGACAAAAATTAGAAATATTTTCTGTGAAAAATAAGTTGGAGCTAGTTATTTTAGAGGAATCAATTTTCACATTGACTCCAGCTTAGAAGTGATGTCAAATTAATCATTACTTTGCTAGGTAATTAGGCAAAAGACCCCTGGCCAGTGCGTTTCAGGGCTTTCTCCTGGAAAAAAAAAACAAAAAAAAACAAAAAAAAAACCAAAAAACAAAAAAAACCCAAAGGTGAACAGTTCTGGTGCCACAATAACCAGAGCAGTTTACCCAGTTTGCAACTAGAACTACAAAATGAAAAACTGTCTTGGAGCAGGTTTGAGATGGAAAATGTCTTGGGAGTTGGAGAATTTAATGTCTGGTAGGTAGGTAAATATGTTTAGCTGATCAAAATAACAGCTAAAAAGGGCTTTAGTATATGTCCAGATAAAGACATGGCTGTAGTATGCTATGGCTTCCTTCCAGTCCATGCACTTGATCAGAAAACATGATGTGCAGAGAGGATAATTTTGTCCCAGATATCACTCTGAGATAAGGTGGGATGCAGCTAAAGCATTCACCTGCATGCAGGACATGAGAAGCACTCATGGGTCACCTCGTTTATCTGTAGCCATAGTTTACTATTTATAGAAAGAGAGGGATAAGAATGATTTAATGTGGGGAATATCATTAGAGTCTCTAAATGAGATGTAACGAAGAGAGACATATAACATAGAACATAGAACATAACATGAACTTCTGAAAATGTCTTTTTACTGTCCTGCAGAATAATTTTCAAAGGTCGATGGAGAACACATAAAATGACCTCATAGATGTCTTCTGTATCTGGTGCCTTAAGAGGCATAAGACAAAATAGTTTTTTTTTTCCTAAAAATGATGCCCAGTTCATTCATGAAGAGTTATATGATACTAAGGATTAATGCTAAAGTTAGTCTCTGTAATTTGAAACAATTCTGAAAAGTAGGGGTTTTTTGTCCCTATGTTTCCACTAAGCTGTAGACTTTAATCTAAAACTTGCTCTTCTTGATTAGCAGAGTTTGATAACCTTCTGTGTATACAGTCTGATACAATTACTCCAATGCGCATTTTTACCAAATGAGATACTACTTTAACTATTTTTATTTATATGGTACACTAAGTGTGTATAGTTTCTGGGATATTAAGGAGAAAATTTAGAAGGTCTTTAAGCTCATTTTAGGGTTCTCAAAAGGGGTGATAAAAATATTAAGAGCTTGGGACTATGGTTAAATTTCATCCCTTATTTTCAGATCTAGAAAGGATATCTGAAAGTATAGATTAATACTTTCAGAAGTGCATGAAAATGTAACTTTCCACTTTGGTTTAAAAAGAAGCTTTACATTTTCCAGAGAGAGAGGGAAAAAAAAAAAAGAAAAAAGAAAAGAAAAAAAAAAAAGTTCTAACCAAGCCTAAGACATATTTTTGGTAGTTGCTGATGCGGAAGGCACAGACACTGCACACGATCAATATGATCAAGCAAATGCCAATTTATTGTTGATACATCCCAGTTAATATAGCCCTTCTAGTTCTGTATCATGCGCAAGCTCTCTACTAATTGGCTAACTATATCATGCACACGCTCTTAGCTAAAATATGATTCGTTAAGTCTCTTTGTTCACGCGCACGGTTCTCTCCACCGGCACCCCGCTTCACGTTCAGCCCCCAGTCACGTATACCAGATGTTTTCCTTCTTCTGAAGGTTGCTTCATTACTTTCTCACAGGAAGCTTCATTACTTTCTCACAGGCGGCCTCATTATTTCTCACAGGTGGCTTCAGTACTTTCTCACAGGCAGCTTCGTTACTTTCTCACAGGCGGCCTCATTGATGTCCTTGAAGCCTGCTACTCAAAAACATAACAATTCCATTCGGTCTGGATTGTTCACTAAGTGCCCCTGGCTCTCCAGGTGTCCAACAGGTAGTAATGTTCAGATTCTCATGAAAAGATGGAAACATTGCCGTGCATTTGAGGTCAATGATTGAGTCATCACTTAACGTAAAATAAAAAATAGGATAATACTTTTGGTGAATTAAAATAAAAATTGGAATGTGAAATATGAAAAAAATATTGAAAAAACTTTAGAAAAATGGCTTTAAAAGCTCAGCAAGTAACAACTAATTACAAGTGTTGCACCAGAAAAAAAAAGCAACTCCAAACACAAAAATATGTTCATTTACATGGAAAATACATCAAAGAGTTTATTTATGTTGAAATGAAAAGAAAATCAGTTGAAAGAAAATAGTCAAAAAGAAGCCATGTTCAGTAAAAACCAAGATTTTCATAGTGATCTTTCTTTAAATACCTTCATTTTCAATAAAGTTCACTTCAAACTGGTTTATGTGACTTTCCATCTATATTTACGTTGTAGGTCAGATACTTCAAAATGGTACTACCTTCAGAGTAATGTCCTAAAACCAGAGTAGTGGCATGCTTTTGCCTCTACATAGACACAGTCCAACGCAATGGGAACCATACTACCCAAAGTTAAGTATTGACATACTGTTGCAAGTTCAGTGGGATGGACATAGATACAGAGATTTTTAAAATAAAACAGAAAGAGTAAGAGAATAATTGACTTAAAGAAAATGAAATAGATAAATTTTAAACTCAACAAGTGACAAAAGTAGAGAAATAAATCAAACTACAGACGTTTACATATTAATATGTAACTGAAAGAAAGAAAACATCTTTAACAAGTTCTAACAATGGGTACAACAATTGATATATTTGGTAATGTTCTTCAGTAAACTGGTTGTAACAGATTAGAAATGTGGTAGCCATGATATGCCTAAATACAAGGTTTTCATTAGGGTTAGTTATGTGATTAATTTTCCCAAATGAACAATGCCAATTTTGTCCATACATTTGTATAATTTGTACAATTTAATTAGCAATATTTCTTTATGTGTGGGGTGAAGAAAGGAAAAGTGAAGAAGGAAAGAAAGTGGGAAAGATGATTCAATAAGAAAGGTAAGAGTAGTTACACTTTCAATTATACTGAAAGGTAAAAAGAAAAGGTAAAAATCAGATTTTTGATAGAAAAATCAAATTTGATTGCTCTCTAGCAGGACCTTGATAGGTTTGCAAACTAGGTCCACGCAAACCTCATGAAGTTCAACCAGGCCAAGTGTAGGGTCCTGCACATGGGTTGGGGGAATCCCAATCACAAATACAGGCTGGGAAGAGAATGGATGGAGAGCAGCCCTGAGGAGAAGGACTTGGGAGTGCCAGTTGACACAAAGCTCAACATGAGTCAGCAATGCATGCTTGCAGCCCAGAAAGCCAATTGCATACCGACATGCTTCAAAAGAAGCATGGCCAGCAGGTCGAGGGAGGTGATTCTTCCGCCTCTGGTCTACTCTCACGAGACCCCACCTGGAGTACTGCGTCCAGCTCTGGAGCCCCCGACATAAGAAGGATGTGGCCCTGTTGGAGCCAGTCCAGAGGAGGGCCATGAAGATGATCAGAGTGCTGGTGCGCCTCTTCTATGAAGACAGGCTGAGAGAATTGGGGCTGTTCAGCCTGGAGAAGAGAAGGCTCCGAGGAGAGCTTATAGTGGTCCTCCAGTACCTTAAGGGGGCCTACAAGGAAATTGAGGAGGGACTTTTGACAGGGGCTTGTAGTGATAGGGCAAGGCGTACTGATTTTAAACTGAAAGAGAGTAGAGTTAGATTAAATATAAGGAAGAAATTATTTACTGGAGGGTGGTGTGGCACTGGAACAGGTTGCCTGGAAAGGTGGTTGATGCCCCATCCCTGGAAACATTCAAGGCCAGGTTGGATGGGGCTTTGAGTGACCTGGTCTAGTGGAATGTGTCCCTGCCCATAGCAGAGGAGCTGGAACTAGATGATCTAGTTAGGAAATAATTTAAGCGGGAAGGGAGTACCAGAGATCATCAGGTCCAACCTTCTGCTCAGAATAGGGTCAGCTCTACAGTACCTTTCCCTACAAGAGAGAAAATATGCTCAAGTGAATCTTGACAGTGTACGGGAGTAGCTGATACAAAGTGAATGAAAGTAATAACAAAGAGCTGATCTGTTGGTGTGGAGATCATATGCATAATGGGGATGAGCTGTCGCTACATGTTCAGCAGAAGATCTTCAAAAGGAAGATCCCATTTTAATTAATTTGGCAAAAAAATGAGCTATAGACAACTGATCTTATCTTATGGCTTACAACTTCAAATTTCCAGTCAGTTCAAGTTATCTAAGATTAAATTTGGTTGCAGAAGTTCTACACCAATTTATTGAAATTACTAAATACAACAACAAAGTGAGTTTCCAGTTGTGTTACATCAAAATTTGTTGTCAGGAAATGTTGAGACAGGTACTTGTAAAAGCACAGGAGACACACCTATTTGCCTTAAGATTTTTCTTGCTTTCTTTTTTTCCACATCTTTCCCTCTGCAGAAGATATGTAAACAATCTTTTACATAGATATATTTCTTTTATTACCAGATGTTTTTTTAAAATTTATTTTCTAAACTCTTTTTGGAACTGTAAAAATAACTGGAAAAACTTTTTTTTTGGCATTGTATAAAATATGATGTAAATAAATTGTGGCATAATCAAGGGACTGACTGTAAATGTGACAGTCACCCAGGAACCACACGATGACTCACAATCACTGGAGCTGCAGAGATACACAGCACTGGCAGCTTGCTTAAAGTTAATCTAGTTTCTCTGTCATTTTCATCAGACTTGGCTGATGACTTAAAAAATAGTCCTTGGGAAACAATACAAACTCAGAAGAGAAAAGGGGAAACAATGAAAATGGCAAAAGCTGTTTGTCATGTAGCAACAGGGACACGATGAACTAGAACTGTCACGTAGGAGAGGTGCCATTTGGAGAGGGTGCTCTCTGTGAGTGTTATACATTCATTGGCAAAGCGTAAAGTTTTCCTTAATGTCAGTTGCACAAACATGTTGGCAGGGTATCATGGCTATCCTCAAGAAATAGTTAGGATTCCTCAGTTTTATGTATGAGCCTTAAAAGACTGTTGGGCCTCATGCTCTTCCTTTAAAGCTGAACTACAAGGGAAGCTGAGAAATAATAGCTTTGATGTAGAAAGCACACCTATAGCCCAGCAGGCTGACAGTAATTTTCTAGTATTGTACTCTATTTTTTGGTTATTTGTTTTTTAATCAATAAATTTGAAAAAAAAAACCCACAACCTTTGAATTTTTCATCTTCCTTTATTCGTTACAAGCACTTACAAAGGTTTTAAATAGTTTTATAATGATAAGTATGGATCTTCTGAATTGCAATCCCTATTTATAATGCCACTTCTTTTACTGTTCTGGTAGGATATTCTGGTGTGCTTAGCAAAGTTTACAGCATGTTGAAACTGTTGTTTAAAAAAAAATAAAACCAGTGCTGGAGTGTATCAGAGTATCTTGGCCAAGTTTCAGTTATTGAATTACCTTGAATGCTGTGATGAGCAAATAGTATCTTAATATAGGATACTTACTATATGTTTAATGGTAATCTAAAGAAAAATCTAAGCTGTGATCTCTGAATCTTTCTTGTTTAAAAGTAAAAAGTGAAGATTATTACTAATTCAATGACATCTAAATGGCTCTATTGCACAGTTGCCTGTTTTCACTAGAAATTTTGTACCTGAATTCATGTGTTAGACACATATTCTTCCACAAAAATTATGAACAACCAGTTTTTTAAATATTTCCTAAACTGGACTCTCAAAGTGCTCTAAAATTCTAAAAAATCATGCTCAGAATAGGGTGCTATTTTCAATATGCAGGAACGCTGCTATTCAAAAAGAGCTCATAAAATTGATCCAAATTTTATCAATCCGTAGATCTCTAAAGGACTGTTCAATACTACTCATCATAGGCAATGTATGAATCTACTTTTCTTTAAAAATAGTTTCTTTCACACAATATATCTTAAATAAACAGTATTTCTTTGATATAAAAACTGCAGGAGATATCATGCACACAAAATATAGCACAAGTCATGATCAAACATTTATTAGAAGTGGAACAAATGTGACACATGCCATGGAAGTGTGCTCTCAGATGGCCTGTTCTATTTTTAGATTTGAGAAAATACTAAGTACTACATTGCTTTGTTTACTTCATTAGGTTTTGGTTGCTGATCTGTGACACAATCAGATTCAATTAAACACCAGGAATTGCATTAGCTAGACACCTGGGACATTTCTGGAACAAAAGCTTCCATGTGAAAAAGAGATTCTTAATAAAATGAAATCACTACAAACTAATGAAATTATAGTGCTTTACATACAGTGCTTTTCATCTACATTTTTTTAATGTTTTTGTACTCATTTACACTTTCAATCTCTAATTTTGTCTATAATAAGTGCAAAATATTAAAA
This sequence comes from Ardeotis arabs, assembly GCA_011801015.1. NCBI lineage: Eukaryota > Metazoa > Chordata > Aves > Otidiformes > Otididae > Ardeotis > Ardeotis arabs. The sequence continues at coordinate 14,760 of JAAGAY010003666.1, forward strand.
TCAGGTGAAGTTTTATCTTTAACTCCTGCCACTTGTCAAATTGTTAAAACTGAAAAAAACAAGCACAGTCAGGATGCTTACTGATAATTACTTGTTCTTGAATCTGAATCTAACTGTATTTCCACTATAAGCTAGTCCTCCTTGAGAAATCATTGGAACTCAATACCAGTTAAATTATGAAGGCATCTAAGGAGCACATAAAGTATGCTAATTTACCAAGGAAAACTAAATGAGGCAATTAAAACTATTAGGTGAAATGCTGTTTAACTACTACTAGGGTCACCTTTCTTCATAGATTCGCTTTCAATTTAATGATTCAGTAAGACAATCAACTCTTTCATACCAGTGTGGTGGGTTACAAAGAATATTTCATACCATTAAAACCATGCAAAGAGGCTTTAAATGATGCATTCTGGCAGCTCAACATACTTTTCAGCATGTTGAGAACACTTGTTTTGCTGAAAATAAGCTTGCAACACTGAGAGAGTGGCCTAGCTTTTCTGTATCTGTCAGAAATCTGCACTTTTCACGAAACCATGAAGAAGACTGATACAATGTGTTTTAAATCTGGCATCACTAAATAATCTAAAAAAGCCTCTGTCTCTTTCTGGATGTGACAAGCTGATATGTCCTCAGCTGTTGCCAAGAATATTGCTAAATTTTACCCCATAAGCCCAGCTGCAATCATCATTCTGGTGACAGTACATTTAGCTAAAAACGCGGTGTCCATTTTCTCATCCTGCTCTGTGGGCTTTTTATTGGGAAAATGTCATTAATTACTTTGCTATCATGACAACTATGTGCTTTATTTTGCTTTCTAATGTAACAGTCAGATAATTGTCACTGATACAAGGCCTAGAGGATGGAAATGAGACCTCTAAGAGCCAGTGAAGCACTATCAGAAAGGGTGATAGTACAAATAGGAAGTTCCCTTCCAGAATAATAATGAGTATATCGTTATAAGCAGGATACATCGTATAGAATGAAAAAAAAAAAAACAAAAAAAAACCCAAAAAAACCCCAAAACACAAGGTAAAGCATGCTTGTTTTTGTTTTAAGAAGACATGATGAGTCAATTCCACATGCAAAAATGAAGTTAGTGCAAATAAAAATAGATAAAGTTGTTTTTTCCGTGGGAGGTTGCCACCTGGATTTCAGTAATGGTAGTTATGAGTTCTTGCTTTAAGTGTAGAAACCAGATGACATAATTTGCAAACCAAGAAAATGAATGCATTTTGACTGTTCACTTTTCAAGCGTGTTCATTAGGGTGTTTTATTCACAAAATCATAACTAAAAAGCCATTGTGAAACTCACACAGCTGCACACAGAAAACAAGAACAGATTTCAAAGCAAGCACCTTTTTGTCAAGCAAGAGGCAGTCCAACACAGTGGCACTGCCTTTCACAACCATATACAATGATGAACAAAGTTTTTATCTGTAGAAAGTATTAAAGCCTATAGGAAAGTGCAGTACAAATATACAAAAGCTATAATAGTACTCCATTGAAGGAATGCGTTCATTATGCTCTGCTCTCTGGACGTATATTTCAGATTTACGCCTACCAAGTTTCTCAATGCTCCTTGACTCTTCTCAGATGAATTGCCAGATTTTAAAAATGTTTTCTTGATATCTATCTAGCTAGTCGAAAATCATAGAATCATAGAATGGTTAGGGTTGGAAGGGACCTTCAAAGGTCATCTAGTCCAACCCCCCTGCAAGGAGCAGGGACATCCCCCACTAGATCAGGTTACTCAGAGCCTCATCCAACCTGGCCTTAAACGTTTCCAGGGATGGGGCTTCCACCACCTCTCTGGGCAACCTGTTCCAGTGTTCTACAACTGTCATTGTAAAAAATTTTTTCCTAATACCTAATCTAAATCTACCCCCCTCTATTTTGAAACCATTACCCCTTATCCTATCACAACAGGCCCTACTGAACAGCCTCTCCCCGTCTTTCTTGTAGGCCCCCTTGAGGTACTGGAAGACCGCTATCAGGTCATAGAATCATAGAATCATAGAATGGTTAGGGTTGGAAGGGACCTTCAAAGGTCATCTAGTCCAAGCCCTCTGCAAGGAGCAGGGACATCCCCCAGTAGATCAGGTTGCTCAGAGCCCCATCCAACCTGGCCTTGAACGTTTCCAGGGATGGGGCATCCACCACCTCTCTGGGCAACCTGTTCCAGTGTTCTACAACCCTCATTGTGAAAAAATTTTTCCTAATATCCAATCTAAATCTACCTCCCTCTATTTTAAAACCATTACCCCTAGTCCTATCACAACAGGCC
>JAAGAY010003666.1:17386-31352 GCA_011801015.1 Ardeotis arabs
AGTCCTTCTCCTCAGGGCTGCTCTCCATCCATTCTCCTCCCAGCCTGTATTTGTGCCTGGGATTGCCACGACCCATGTGCAGGACCTTGCACTTGGCCTGGTTGAACTTCATTAAGTTGGCATGGGCCCACCTCTCCAGCCTGTCAAGGTCCCTCTGGATGGCATCCCTCCCTTCCAGCGTGTCGACAGCACCACACAGCTTGGTGTCATCAGCGAACTTGCTGAGGGTGCACTCTATCCCACTGTCCATGTCGCCGACAAAGATGCTGAACAGGGCTGGGCCCAACATGGACCCCTGAGGGACACCACTTGTGACTGGTCTCCACTTGGACATCGAGCTGTTGACCACCACTCTCTGAGTGCGGCCATCCATCCAATTCAGTTCTTATTTTTCACAACCCTGTCTTCTGCGTAACAGGACTGCTTAATCAGCATTATTTAGATTTTCAAAGTTTTTAAAAATATGAAATGACAACCTTCTGAAGAAGTAGCAGTACCTCTTAGCAAAAACACTGTTATATGTTTTGAATAAAAATAAAATAGTTTCTTTTCTTTGTTTAAAGTTCAGCTTATAACCATTTTGAAACAAAATCTTTCATCAAATATGTTCAAATAAAATACAGTAACATGTCTAAAATGTTTAGTTCATTTCTGGAGGCCAAACTATCTGACCTCTACTTTACTCTTCCTTGTATCCTGTTCATAAAATCATTTTCGCTTGCACTCTGTTAAGTTTAGTTATGTAGAGGATGGAGACACAAAATTATACTAACTGAAAAAAGATCACCAAATCAAGAAAATCCAATATAAACTTCTTTCTGACTTTTCTGTCTCTCTCTAAGCTTTCAATACATCTTTCTGTGAAACCATTGTGTGCTTTCTTAGAAAGAACTGGAAGAGAAAACGGAATGTTAAGAATTACTGATAGACAAATAACGAATATAATTATGCCACAGTGTGGATATTGTGTAGAATCCTGGTCAACCCATCTCAAAAAAAGTATTTACTAGAACTGGAAAAGCTTTGGAGAAGGGCAGCAAGGATGCCAAAAGCTGTAGGATGGCAAAAGCTGTAGGTCAGTCCCCATGGAAGGAATGACTAAGCAGACTAGGATTTATGAGTAAGGGAAAGAGACTACAAGAGACATATAACCACTGTGACATCTGCAAAATGATAAGTGGCATGGCAAGGGCAAAGAGGAAGTATTTGTTCATTCTCTTCCAAGATATGAACTAGAAGGCATCCAGAGGAGCTAACAACATACATGCAGTTTAAAGGAAACAATAGGAACTTTTTCATGTATTAAGTAGGTAAACTGAGGGTCTCCTTGCCACAGAAGGCTGTGGATATTAAACCTTTACAGGGTTCAAGTGGAAACCAGATAAACTTGTAGAAGAGAAATCTGTTGAGATTTCTTTCAACAAAACCGTCAGCTCAGGCAAACCCTCAGCTGCACATTGCTGAAGTTTGGAAGAGTATTTAGGACCAGGATCAGTACATTTTTAATCTGTTCTTAGAGTCTTTGTTAGGTATCCCCTTGTACCCACTGCCAAAGTTAATAATAATCTTCCTGTGACTCGTTATAGCTATTCTTAGAAGGGTGCTCACCTCTCATTACCAACAGCAGCACCAATATATATGTGATATAATACAGGCGAACTTCAGATTATTGTGAAAGTCTAAATGATACACAGAGAATTGAAATACAAAAGATTGATGTCAGAGGAATTTCCTTTGCTCCTTAGCCAATTGTGTAACATCCAAAATAACTAGTCGCAACATCAGCTTATGAGTGAGAAGAGAGGAAAGAACATCTGCAAAGTGACTATAGCACTTATATGTTCTCTATAAGCAGTTTTCCACTGACAGCCCTTCATAAGAAATACTCATTAAATCAGGGCCATGAAGCTGGGGTGGCACTGAGTCCCTGAGGATATTTGCTTTCCACTGTGGCTCAATAGAGCTGACGAGTAAAACCCAGAACCATCCAAAATAGACTGCCTGTGCCTGTCCAGAAGAGAAAACCTAAATGCTCTTCTAGTTTAAATATTCTGTTTCAACAGTCTGTGTTGTGTGACATGATGCCTGAATATAAGGCAAGACTGATGTCAATGCAAACTGAAATTTCTGTTAAGGTGGGTAGGTACACAAGCTGTTCCTGCTAATGTCACAGAGGTGTATGTTTTCTCCTTCAGACAAAATACTTTTCCTATTTATGCAAAACATTAAAGGAGGTTCATTGAATTATGTATGAACTATTTGCATAAATTGCTGACTCTGTACTTTTTGGGAATAATTGTTAAAATGTAGTTTGCTTACAAAATGTTTAGGAAATTGTTAACACTTTTCTACCAAGGGTCATCTATTATTTGTTCCCTTGTTTTTTCTTTCCCTTTTTCTTTTCTTTCTTTTTATATATTTACCATTTATCAAGGCATTTTAAATTATAAAGAAGCATTCAATTGCTCTAGTATAACACCTGTGGCAGCATTAAACATCTATTTTTTACTATCATGGCAACTTTGGCAATGTCAGAGTTCACAAGAAAATAGTAGCAATGAACATCAATATAACAGAGACATTCTGTAAGTAAGTATTTCTTTTATATGAAGGGAGATTAAAATTGCAAACAGACATCCATATGAGGTCAGTTCTTCACTTTCTAATGTTTCACAAAAATCAATGAATTAGACATCTGCCAAATAAAAATAGTGCTATTATTGACACTGCTGGGTAAACCAGGTTTTGTTATTAGTCATCTATCTGGAAATGGTGTTGACTCATTCACTCAGTGGCTATCGAACTATGTTTAGCCCAACAATCTCCACTTCCCTCAAGGCTTGGTTGTTTTGTTTTGTTTTTTTTTTTTTTTTCATAAGAGCTTGCTCATTGTTTCCATATTTATTCAAATAATAGTGACATTGTGGAATGTTTTTCTTTCAGGTTACACCACTAGACTTCTTACTGGTAGGATTTTTAAACCTACTTTGAGCTCAATTCCTTCTTTAGTCAAGTAAGTCTATAAAATATCCTTTCATCTGTAAGTTGATTCTACACAATTGGTCAGAAGTATTGTGCAACAGTTTTTGTAGGCATAGTTTGAATAACCCAAATAATCAGTGCTTACTGTATATTTTAAGAACTCTCCTGATAGGATTCATAAGGTTTCCTTTCAAGAACGTTTATCAAAAGCCCCAGGATTGTATGGCCATCACATGTGTGAATACATTGACACCCAGAAGAGAGAAAATCATCTGTGTAACAATTAAAAAATCATAATACATCCAACAGTTGAAACAGTAGCATTGTCAAACTTATCCACAAGGTGTTATTGCCTGCTGGGAATAAACAGGTTTCAAAACCAAAAGACGTCACCACTCCATGAAGTCTGGAAACCCTAATCAGACACAAAAATCAGTAAAGGACTACAGAGTTTCTTTTCCACGCGGCCTGTTTTAGTGATGAATACAATAGGCTATAGCTGTTTTCTCCTAATCATAAAACCTCAAAGTTCAGCTTTCTTTAAGGAAAGATGAAAGGTAGCTTAGTGCTTAGTATTATCGGTGAATATCTTAGTGGAAAAAAAAGGATAAAGCACATGTTAAGCGAGTATGGACTTGGATGGTAAGAGAGAGCTGACATGGAGAAGTACTGTACTCAGAATGAAAAAAAATGTAAGGTAGCCTGTATCAACACATAAGCCATGTACCCAGAAAACTTCAGTTCTAGATGTGGACTTCCTTAGCCTTTCAGCCTCACTATTTAGAGGTGCTGGGCCTTTGGAAATTACAGTTCTGCCCTATTGGAAAAAAAAAAAAAAGACTGATTTCTTTTCTGCAGCGGAGAAATGGTCAAAAGAAGACACACTTTACTTAACCGGCAAGGGTATGCAATATTTCAGCAGTTAAAAGTACACAGTAATTTGATATCCTGTGAGGGAAGGCATGATACATTATCATTTCAAATTATCATCACTAATGATTATCACTAACAAGTTGCCACTGAGACAACTGTTTGTTTATTATAGCTGAATTATATAGTTCATTCACTAATATGCAAACTCTGAGAACTAATTTTTTTTTCTCCTTAATGTTCACATAAAATTTCGTTCTCTCTTATGGTTAAAATCCATCCTATTCTTAAAGCTGGAATAGACAGGACAAAACAAAGATTATATTCTCATCTTTCTAAGTGAAAACAAGGGCAGGTAGAATTGAGAGTTCCTGAAACTCCTAGATTGCTCCATTCCGTTATGAGAATTAAAAAAATCCAAGCAACTGATCCAATAAACAAAAATATTATGTTCAGACTAGAAATACATTGGACAGTGAGTAGGTCACTCTGATTTTTAAACACCTTTGTTTTCCTTTTTTGCCTGGTCAGCATGTGAGCTGGAACTCCATAACCATAAGACAACTATAGCACAGGACAGATGGTGTGTGGGTAAGCCAAGAGATGAGTTTCGCAGAAATGCACTGGTGTAAAAAAGCTACCTGGGACTAATCCACAAGAGAACTACTTTCAGTGAGACAGTTTGATTTTATTTTACTTATGAATACACATAAAGGTTCTTCTGCTCCCTATTTCTGAGGTACCAGTGTGAAGAGGAACTCTTTAAGTGCAGTGGGTTTGGCACAGCTACTCTGTGTGTGGCAGTGCCATGCCAAGCCTGCTCCAGAAGGGGTCATTTGCACATAATGTTAGAAGGCTCCTTTCCTCCAAAGGATGGATTTGGAAGGAAAAGAGGCTCCATAATCACCACAGATTTCCACATTTAATTGATTTATGCTGGAAATGTCCTGCACATTGTGCGCAACCTGAGAATTTAATGGCACATTCCAATTCTCCTTCCTTCTTTCAGGTTCAGTGTTGCCAAACCTCGTATCAGTTCCAAGCACCTCAGCACAAGAAGCATCTATAGACACATACAAAAATGTCACAAGATAAATAATAGACTCAGAAAATGTCAGCAATCATCATCTTCACAGAAACTGTGATGCAGGATAGGATAATGCCATCAGACTCAGGTCATTTTACTGCTATGCATTTCAACATGGTGGGCTATTCCAGAACATTTACATCAAGCATGTCAGTCCCAGGCAATGAGAAAGAAGTATTAAAAAAAAGAAATAAAAAAGCACTCACTTTAAAAACTTGAAGAAAAATCACAAATCCAGATACAATTTGATTGTAATTTGCAATAGTGTGTCCATTGCTCATTTCCCCTCAGAATCTTCACTAACTTTAATGGTAATTTGCTTTGGCTTAGGGAACTGTCCATACCAAATTATTTTGGGACTGATTTTATGTAACTGGGTTAATATGGATTCAAAATCCGCAGTCATAAAGGTATTTAAGCAACTGATACTGTAGCAGAAATGTTGGTACCTGGATAAGCAACTGTAATTAGTATTTCAGATACATTGTGTTCCCTGATTAATTACATATTTTACAAAAATACCACATCTCCAAACAATGAAAGAGCTCTCTTGGGAGAAAGGAGGAGAGAATAGCACATGGAGAATTCAGCATTAAGTTGTCAGACGAGTCTTCACATCCTGGCACATGAAATTTCTCACAAAGCGGTGACCATCATTTCAATAGCATGCATAATGCTTTGCTCTAACAGATCACTAAAAACTCCAGTACAGAGAATGCAGTTTGCACCAGGAGCTTGATGAATATTATGTTAAAGGATGCAAGTTATCTCCATGTGTACTCAAATTTATGAAGTCGCAGTCTATAACCATGAGACAGTTTCATGGAGCCTTTGTTTTATGACAAGAGAAAAAAAGACATTAGTGCTCTTCTACAAGAGGTAAGAGAGATGAAGTCATTAGCACTTATACAGCAACCTTGTCAATTGAGTGATTTAGTAACAGGTTTGCATCCTCTTTAATTATAAAGTTCACAGAAATATCACATTACCTGAAAACCAAAAAACAAATTCCCTCCTAACATAGGTCTACTGAGAGTCATTTCTATGGATAATTTGACCCTAAATTCTCAGCTCCACTGACTACAACAAGCTGCCTAATTCATACAATTATTTTAAATTAATAGTTATTACTTTCCCAAAAAAACAAGTAAGTGCTGCAAGAATTTTCACAAGATCAGTTCCCACCCAGGAAAGCCAGAATAGGCATTTAATCCCACCTTGACCATTTAGACCTTAGTGCAATTCCAGCAAGTGTATAGGAGCTGAAGAAATGCTAAAAGATGTACACTGAGCATCTTTGCTGCAGGAGAGGGAAGGGGAAAGAGCAGCTGTGTGAGAGAGGTGAAAGAGAAGCTTAGCTAATGTCTCCACAGAGCTGAAGGGAGACAAGTCAAGCAAAGGGAAAATCTGGAGAAGTTAATTTCTTCCTAGGTTCAGAGATAAGAGTCTAAATTATGAATAGAAGACGTGTTTTTATTTTATTAGTCTTTGAAACAGGTTGCTGCTCTTTTAATGTAGCTGCATTATCTTTTTATAGCTTATTCTGATCACACAGCCTGCAGATAGATATTAGTTTAGCTTTGACCTACTGGATGAGAAAATCCAAGCAGGGAACAGTTCAAACAAGTGCAGGACAGGGTACCCTCTGCAAGGTCAGATGAACTACTGAAAATAGGAAAGATACCATTGGCTTTTACAATATTAATCAGCAAAAAAAATCAGGTTTTTTAGTTAGAAGGGAATTATCAAATACATCATTGTGTATGCATCATTGCATTGCCGTGATAAAGGAAATAATGCAAATTGAGTAGTGTTACTTACTTTTTCCAAACATGCAAAGTATTATTTTTTATTATGTCCAGGCTACTCTGGACACTTAAGTGGCAAGTAGACAATGGAGTAAACATAAATATTTAAGTACTAATACCCCCCTCAAACTGGAAGAAATGCTTGAAATTCTTGATTCTTGAGGAACCTGAAGCCCATTCCTCCTTTCTTGCTTGCTTTTTATTCAGATCAGTTGTAGCAACTTTGACAGCTCAATATTTGTTAATTCTAAGGACAGCAAAAACATTGTTTTTCCAAATTAGAAAAGGAATTAATGCATAACAATATTATCAAATATGTGAAAAACTGTAGATACTGATCTTAAAATAGTACTCAGTATATCGAATGTGTTGTCTTATACATAAACTACAATTCACTTTTTGGTTTAAAACATATATATACTGTCTTTCTCTTTCCAGAATAATATATACATTTCATTGGGTTTGGGTTTTTTTTTTTTTTTTTTTTTTTTTTGTTTGTTTTTGTTTTTTTTAATATGCTGCAGCTGGTAAATTCTAATTAAATAAGCCAGAGCTTGGAATTAAGATCTGAGTGTGTCATAATGTCCTTAATCCATGCTGGATGCAAAATTAAGGCAAATACTTGCACTGCCATATTCTATGGTTGTTTATAGAGAACTGCAAATCCACACACAACTACAGAAAGCAGAGATAATGGAAGTCAGCACTTGCAAAGGCTTTACAGTGTAAAGAACTAGATTCTCCAACCTTATTACATCTATGCTCAGGAAAGACAGCATCTCCTTGTCTGTATGATCCTGATAAGACTTCTGTCAAGGCTTTTGAAGTACATGCCTGTATGCAAGAAGACATACAATGTTGCCGTGCTCCCCCACGATACAAGAAATGGAAGAAGGGGACAGAATTGCAGAAGGCCTGGAGGGTCCTTTGGCTCCTATGGACCACTATGATGGTCAGGGCTGTACTTGGGCTCAGGCAAAGGAGGCATTGCCAAGCATCAGCAATTAGCAGGCAGGCTCCACTGCCATGTTGACACATCAATTTTGTTTCAGCCAAAGCCTTGGAAAGCCAGATTAGAGCCTGATGTTGGGGCTGGGATTTTATGACTACTGCTAGATGATGAGATCCTATTTATCTTCAGTGGTAACCAGCTCTCGCTGTTACTCTAACAGCAGTAAAAACAAGAAAGCAAAGCTTTCAGTACTCATCTCCTCCTCCACTTTCTTTTGCGAGAACTAGTTTCACCATGGCCACTCATCCTTTGGCTGGCAACACTCAGCTCTGCCTGTGTCATTTAAGACACTCTGAGCTGGTTTTGGTGGTCAGACTTGCAACGTGGTTGTGGAGGGATAAGTCAATTTACTGCCCTGGATAGGTAAGACATGAAAATTACTCCCCTGTCTCCCAGGCACCATATGAGACTCTCAAGAAGACCTGTGCTTCAGAGGTGTGCTGGGAAAACCAGATCCTTGATACTCTGATAGAAAGCAGTGTCCCAACACTCCCATTCTTTCATTTCAAAATTAGGTGCTGTGAACGGGGAGCTGCAGACACTAGGACTTTATTGAGGGCAAAGCCTACACAGGCAGGCTTCTGTGACAGAGTTGTTTTTCATGCAGTATTTTAAGGAAGGTAAGTGCATTTAGCTCATTATTTTGACCAAAAGCTTAAATCTAGTCTGACACTATTAGGTTTCAGCACTGATTTACAGCTTCAAGGTGTGGAATCAGAGAATTGGGTATATTTAGACTAGAAAATCCATACACTGTGCAGATGTGTTGGTAAATTTTTTAATTTTTATGCTGCATCATGGTCATGGAAAGTTTTCTAGTGTTGATAGCTACCTACTATGACTACTGAATTTCCACTACACTGTATGGATTTGCGTGCTTAAACTACAACAAAAACTAGGAGACAAGTACTGCCATAATACTATCAATGTAGCTAAAATCTAATTTCCTAGATTTCTTTTTCAAATGCAAGTATGTAGTCACATATACACTACGGTGAATCCAGTTAGCATGAGGGATTTTCAAAGACTATCTGACCACCAAAAGAATCTCTTCCTCTGACAATTTTTGTTTATAGCTGAATTTTCTTGAGAAAAATCTGTTCCTGCTTCCTGCCAACTCCTTTCCCAGTACCTGGCTGAGATGTAGTAAGGGAAAGCAGTGTAGATTTTAAATTAACCTTGCTGCAGAGCTGCTCATAAATATCTAAAAAAAAACATCTACATGCATGTTTAATTGTGTCATGTCTTCAACTCACAAAACTTACATGACTTTTAGTGGTAAGATGTGTTACAAACATTTTCTAGTTCAATAATGTGAACAAGGCTTAAATTATTTGCATGCGTGCAGATGCTGAGATGAGCCCAGGGTAGGACCCATTTTAAAACATACCTCTCAGATTTCTTACAGAGTCTCTCGTATTCTCCAGTGCTGGAGTTCTGTGGCAGAACAGAATTATTTCATGAAGTGTTCCTGCTAAGTTGAACTATACTGAACGCTGTGAGGCACTTATAATACTGAAAACTACAGATAAACTGCTTCACTGATTATACATCTGTTCTGCAGTACCTGCAATGTATGGGCTGTTCAAAATCTCTAAATTATGGGATGTAAAATTGATTTCAGCTAAATAATTTTTCCCCCTTTTGTTCTGTCAAGGTTGCTATTTTTTCTTGTGAGAATTTTTTCTTTTGAAGCTGAACCAAAACCAAGAAATGTCAGCAGAAATCCCAAATATTTCCACTATGTTTGGCTTCTGTAGTGCCTCATCATAAATACTGTTTGTTTCCTTTCTGTCCTCGTTCACACTCTTTGCTACGAAAGAGCTTCCCCATGAGTTTGCTGCTCCTGAGAGCATTGTATTGTTGCTGTGATTCAGCTGCTCTCTTCTGCTCCCACTGGGGACATGACCGCAGTAAACCAACAGAGATGCTGCTGGAACCCAGCGCAAGCAAAAGCAGGGAGAAGGCGGCCATCCCAAACCTCACATTTCATGTGCTTGCCTGTGTATTATTTTTTGTTCAAACTCTTCCACAAAGAGAAAAGTTTGATTGTGGATGAGATTTACATTTCGAACCAGCCCCTGTTTTACCCCCAAGCTCAGGCTATTAGAACTATACAGATTTCAAGCCACTGTAATGCAGGTGTGAAGGCTGCCAGTGCACTCCTACATTCATCGTATGTGTGTGCCGCTTGTCGAGTTGGCTGCTTTCCTTCTCAGGGAAAACCTGGCTTATGGAATAAGAACTCTCTTTTATTTCTCTAAAAAGCCAAGCTGTATGCAACATCACTACAAAATTGTGCAAATTACCTTGTCATACATATCAGAGTGACGGTTCTAAAGAGACTGGAAATTGCTAAAAGATTTCTACCTCTAGGCAGACAATGCCATTATAATACGGCTTAGAGCCATGTTGCCTTATTCTGCTAAAAACTCACTTTCCTTAGACTACAACTTTCACAGACTTATTTTAAAAAGATGTGCTCAGCTTTGAGAGCTTTTCTGATTTTTTTTTTTGTCTATATATGGTATGCAGTGTTTAGAGTTCCAGGCAACAGCATGAAAAACAGTCTAAATCCACTAGAAACAACTAGCCATGTACCATTAAAATTGTCAGACTGAACTGCAGGCTGTGGCACAGATGGGCTGCCAAATATTTGTCACAACATGTGGTAAATCACCAGAGTGTATTTCAGATAGAATTGTTAGTGAATTGAAATAACTAGCCAATCTATTTCATGGAGCTGAATTAAATGACATTAATGCTTTGCAAGTACAGGATATAATTCAAGCTAATCTTACTCTTGTTTGTGTTGTATACAAAATAAACAGTTATTCAACTTAAGCTGATTCTTTCTATTTCAAAGTCTCTTAATTTTAGATGTGTACTCCAAAGAGCAGCAGCATGTGTATTTTAGAGCTCCAGGGAAAAATGAGACATATTGAAATATAAGATAAGAGAATCAATCACGTCATAGTTACGGTTCTACACAGACTTTGGATTATTGGCAATCTCAGTTTGACTTCCCCTTTACTTAGCAGGGAAGAAAGGTTTGGAAGTGAACAGAAGAACATACCAGTGGGTCTTCCCTGTGTGTTGGACAGAGGTAGGAAAGAGAAAAGTCTTCACATGGAAAAAAAAAAAAAGGTTTCTGTGTAAAGTGCACTCTGGTGATATTTCATGACAGGACAATATTTGTGAAAAGATGATGCAAAAATTGTGCTCATAATTGAATTTATGGAAAACATTAATATTTGATAAGTTGTCATGAAAACCCACTTTGGATGTTTGTGTGGACTAAATATATCCATATATCTGTATTTATATCTGTATCATCTATACCTACCTATATCTATATCAAAGTAAACTGTGCAATCAGTCTGATATACCGGTGTGAGTTTTCGCAGCTTAGATAATTCTATCTTCCATTCAATATGACAAAATAAAGCAAAATAAAACAAACTAAAACTGATGATTTCATTAAGGCATGCAGCAGGATAGTTAACTTACTGTATGAAAGTGTGCAGAAACTCCATTTGTCAATTTGAAAGCACCAATATTACATTGCAGAAAGATGCCCGAGTGAAAATCTAAAGCTGCGATCTATAGGTAGAAGTGATGAAAAGAAAGCAAAATAATGAAGCAATTGAACCTGAAAATCTGATTCATATTTTTATCACGTTGAAGTGCTATGCTTTTCTTTGAAAATAGTTATGTCTTTATTGATGATTGAGACTGAAAGTTTTGCAGCAGCTACATTTTTAGACTACTTTCAGCTGATAGTGCTCTATTACTGCTATCATCTTTGTTTAATCATTAGGCAGAGTAAAAAATATTAGTTCCAGTAACAGATAATGCATAGGTTCTTCTGCTGACGAAGCTGAAATGTTTCTCGTTTTCAGTTGTATCTTGCTGTGACAGGCAGTTTTAAGGCAAGGTGACTTGGTCTGCTGGCTCTGTCTTTTGTATCTTACTTCTTTTATAACAAAAAAAGAAACTAACCCGGGCTGCCTAACTTACGCATTCCCTGGAGTGTCTTCAGCCAGAGAAGTGATAAACAGTTGGTGGACTATGTTTAAATCATCTCTAAAGTTTTCATTTTAAGGAGCAAAACCTAATTGAACTTCTGCTTACTTGTATAAAACTTCCACGAGGAGAAAATCTTCTCAATTTCCATTTACAACAGCTATTTTTACAGCCACTGGTGGGTACCTGTGATCAGTAAAGGGCTGCAGGCCCACCCTGGGAGAAGAGCTGAGCTGTGGCACCTGCTGAGGGACAGAGTCCTTCTCTAATCCCTCAGGGGAATGACACCTGTCAGCCACAATGAGCTGAAGAAAACTTCTGAAAACCAGACATTACTTCATAGGCTTGTCCTTTTCCCTATCTCTTTTTTTTTATTACTTTATTTTTTTTTCCTTTCTTCTCCACATCACTGCCTGTGTCTCTGCCATGCTTTGGCGGTGAAAGGAGTGATGTGTTGCCAGTGTGGTGGCTTCAAAATGATGCCGTGGTGTCTCTTGCAGCACCGAAGAGCAAAGTTGCCTGTGCACAGAGGAAAGTGGGTGCCCTGGCAGGGGCTGAGGGCTGCACCCCACTGACAGCAAGCTCAGGGTGAAGGGGGCTGCTTTCGCTGCCCGCAGTGCAGGGAGAAGATGGCAGAAGTGTGTCCGTGGGACATCAGCACCCATGCTTTGCTTGATTTGCCTTGGTGTTATTTAACTCAGCTTCATACTTCCATGTCCCCTGCTGTCACCCTCACTGCTCTCCCCTGCCAAATTCACCTCAGATACTGCCATAATAATGGCAAGATTGTGGGCTTCAGACTGCCACAGGTTATGGCACTGCATGTGTTGTTTCCCTCACTCTTCACTAGTGTTGAGAGAATAAACCAGGAATCAAGCAGTGGCTGATAGTATCTAAGATTCAGATTCACCTTACGTCTTGGATATGGCTCAGGCCATCCAAAGTAAAGTATAAGATAAAAATAAGCAAGACCGCATTGCAAAATACAGATGCTGCACTCCAGCCGAGCTTTTCTAGTTAACAGGTAAAAAAAAAAAGAGACAAACAACCCATAAATCTCAGGGGCGCCGCGCTCGCCTGGAACTGTTGCAGTACATTTATCATTGTTACATAACCCTAAAAGGATTCATTGGCTCCGTTTTCACTGGCATGAACATTTTAAATGAAAATTAATACATGTATATGTAGATCAGTCCACTGCATGTAACTACCTGGTGGGTAATTCCCAATTGAGGATTTCTTTTTCTCTTCATTGGCTTATTTCTTTTTTTTTTTCTTTCCTAATAGTTCAAAAATAGCATGTGGGTTATACAACTAATAAATGAAACCAGAAACAAATCCTGGCCTTAGACATCACGTAAAAGGAATGGCAACTGTCTGCCTTGACTCCCTGGTTGTCAAATCCTGAATAGCATGTTAACTCCTGGACAATTTACAAGCTTGGAAATGTCACAGATACGCGTGAGTCCGGGTTATTGTCCTGATCAACAATAAGAGCATCTCTACAGTAGCCAGATATTTTATCTGTACAAATTATGCTTTTATATAGGCCACTATAAATCACTGCTAAGGTGCTCTAAAGCAATGTCGCTCCAGCCAACAAGTCGGCCTTGCTCGGGGCCCAGCTGAGGTGTCTATACACCAATGCACGCAGCAGGGGAACAAACAGGAAGAACTGGAGATGCGTGCACACGAGCAGGGCTACAACCTTGTTGGCATCACGGAGACGTGGTGGGACGACTCCTACGACTGGAGCGTCAACATAGAGGGGTACAGGCTTTTTAGAAAAGATAGGAAGGGGAGACGAGGAGGGGGTGTTGCTCTCTTCGTCAGCAACCGGCTGGAGTGTGTGGAGCTCCGCCTGGGGATGGAGGACGAGCTGACAGAGAGCTTGTGGGTTAAGATCAGAGGATGGGGACGGACAAGGGACATTACTGTGGGGGTCTGTTACAGGCCGCCGGGCCAGGAAGACAGAGCAGACGAAGCGCTCTATAGCCAGATAGGAGCAGCGTCGCGGTCACAAGCCCTGGTCCTCATGGGGGACTTCAACCACCCTGACATCTGTTGGAGAGACAGCACGGCAGGGCACAGGCAGTCCAGGAGGTTCCTGGACTGCGTGGACGACAACTTCCTCCTGCAGGTGATAGAGGAGCCGACGAGGAGGGGTGCCATGCTCGACCT
>JAAGAY010003667.1:0-19345 GCA_011801015.1 Ardeotis arabs
AGTCTGTTTTTGCCCGTGACAGTAACTTTAAGGATTTCTCCCTGTCCTTATCTCAAACCTCGAGCCGTTTTTCTTCTATTATCTCCCCCTGTTCTCTCGGAGGGTGGGGGGAGTGAGAGAGAGACTGCGTAGTCTGGTCCCGATCGGGGCTGAACTAGGACACTATCTTATTACTCTTTCATTCAAAGACTTGACTTTTGACTGGCTGATCTGGCTGTGTCACACTTAATGTGACCCTTTACCTTTTTTTGCATCTTTTCCCATGGATTAGATATGTCAGTATATATTGCTATCCATAAGAAAGTATATATAGTTACTGGGTTTTACCATTACCTGCTCATTCTAAATTTAATATGCATATTTCAGAATCTGAAATATCTGAGACACCATTCTCAGTACTGTCTGGATCCTTAATGGTATTCACAGATTATACATGAGATGAGATTTAGGATGTTGCCATTCAAACATCTGGAATACTACAAATTCTAGCATGCACTACACTCGTTTTCTTTACTTTGATCTCTTTTTGCTTTGGTAGTTGAAATGTACCAAACACATTCCCTGCATATATCTCCACTTACTTGAGACTTAATCACATTAGACAGAGATTTACTTTCCTGGTGCGTTTACTGCTAATCTCAGATTATTACACACATAGAAGTAAAAGATAAATTAGGACATGTACCTATCTGAGTAATATCTACCACACAGGAAGCCATATATCAAGTCTTATTGATATAATAGATGACATCCTGATCTCAAAGATATTTACTTAGTATACCTAACCATAAAAATTTACTCGGAAGAGCAGAGCTCATTAAAAATACGTTTAGAGACTCAAATCCTACTTAAGAAGAGAAAGATAGTATGACTGCTACTAGAAGACAGAGACAAATACTAAAATTTGTTTATAACTCCAGAGATTTAGTACTGTGTACTTGTTATTGTCATGTTTCTATTTGGCTCTGGTCAACAAAGCCCTTCAAGAGCAGAATGGATGCCTTTCACTTACTGGAACACAGTGTATATAAACCACATCCATACTTGTAAACTGAATAATGTTGGAGTTTCTGTCTCGCCCTTAGGTCAGGCCATGTGCTGACTCCCACTTTGTACCAAAGGACTGCTTGGGTAAATGCCAGGTGGCCCCAGTTCTACTCATGCTAGGGACTGTTTGAATAATTGTGCAGTCTGGATGTAGGTATTCCACTGTCTATGCAGGCCATCAGTTTAATTTGCTAATAGCTCTAATATACAGATTATATTAGTGTCCATACCTATAGATTTAACAACAAATCAGGACATTATGACCAAATGTGCTTTTTTTCTGTCTGAATTAGTCATTTAGATTCCCTGAGTTTCTCATAGTGAACCAAGAAATAAGCATTTCTGAGTGTCGTATATCATATCTGGAAATAGACATCCTAACATGCTAGATAGATTGGGTTGTAAAATGCTTTCATTGACTACAAAGGGAGATGAAGTTGGTTGTCAGAGATGTCAGTGTATACACAGTAGGTTTCTAAAGTTCAATAAAATTAATCCCATTCTGGCTACTTATAGGCAATATTACACACATTTCAGCTTATTCAGAGTTGGAAAGAAATTGTGTGAGATCTTGAACATTTTTTGCTAATTCTGGTAAGTTTGAGGCAAAAGCTTTGCTTATTTATGTTGTTTAATGTCTTGCTGAATTTAGATAAGCTCTCTGTTGGGAATAAATCAATGTGAAAGGTATCATTTTATTCTATCACATACAATGGAATGAAAGAAAATGGCAACAACTTAGGAAAAAGCATTGCTGTATTTTAAGAGGTGCTTGTCAGTGATTTGTAAAGTGTAAACCTTCTACTCCTGTTGACTGAGGTACGACACATTTGCAGTGGCATGTCACTGTCAAAAGGGTCGTTTATGGTCTCACCTCCCATTTCAGTAAGAACAGTTCTGCAGGCTGTAACTGTTGTAACTATACCAACAAAATGTTTCTATAGAGATTTATTGATTATATTCTCGAATGTTATATCAACAGCGCTTAAATAAACTTCAGAGTGAAAAACAGAATTGTAGTTGGTATGCATCAGTATATTCACTAAGATGTCCATACTGTATATTGACAGTCACAGAGTCTTTTTTCCTCAAATTCTGTTTTAGTCTCAGGAAAGAGATGGATAGGAAACCTCCACTGGATTGCACAAGCAAAATTAGGATCACAGGAAATGAAATCCATCTCTCATGTTAAATGGATTATGAAAAAATGGGCATAGGACTTGATGAATCAGAAACAGATTTTATCCACACTTTGCTCATACCAGTATTCCAAGTTAAACAAAGCAGTCTAGAGACCAGTTAAACATTCCATAAATAATTTCAAATGTTATTTTCCAGCTGCTTATGGAGAAATAAAATTCAGCCAAAAAGTCATAGTAGTTATTGTAGGTCAAATTTTTAACACAGAAAAAGAAACAGAAAGAGGAAGACCACGGAGTGAGGCAGTTAGAAGGGAGGGAATGTCAATATTAGTTTTCAAAGCAAATCTAGTGAGAGGCACTTTTTGTACTCAGAATTTGATGCAGTCTTTAACTACATGTTCACACAGTATTTTTAATTTACTGTTGCTGTCAGTGCACAGAGTGGCAACTGTCCATGTAACAAGCAATTATTCAAGAGCTGTTTCCTCACTTATGCTCAATGAGTGGTTCAACGCATTACTTACTGCATGTTATTTAAACCCTGCTCTGAATATAGAGTTATTCATCTTCTGTGGTTTTTCTTCTGGTACTCATCAATGTAGTATCTGAGTGCTCTGCTTAGACTAATGATTTTACTTCCACAATCATCTGATGAAATTATCATCCCCATATTACAGATTGAGAACTGAGGCACACAGATACAAACATCCAAAGTGCCCACTAATTTTCTCATTCAATCAGGGATACACAGAACCTGGTTTTCTGGAGCACTAAGAATTACACAGCAGATTAGATGTTCAAAGCAGCGTCCCACAGACAGCAGTGGCAGCTGTGAGTGTACACAATTTCTGCAAATCAGACCCTTGAGCCTCAATGCAGGCAGTTAGGAAATAAGGATCACACAATTACATGCATCTACTTGGTACACTGCAGATCTATGAGAGATATCTGGGCCAAGAATGAATGATTTGGATATAAGAAGCAGCATAGCTGTGCTAATATGACATTCTGCCTTAACTATTTAGCTCTGAGAAGCAGGATGCTTCAAACCTGCGGCAGCATTTTGCTGCTTTCCTCCCAAGACCTTCTCACCCCATCTCGTGGCCTCCTGCCTGACTCACTGTACACTCGATGTGTACACTCAAGCAAATGACTCTGGAGGGCCTGTGACAATGACAAGGAGGGCTTTTTATAACTGCATAGTCCCAATCTATTCCCTGAGGTGCATTCTCCCTCTACCCTGAATAAAGCAATACTCAGTGGAAAAAAATAGTATGTAATTATGTAACTATATAAAAAAGCCTAGGCACTAGGAAGGCAAATTAAGATAGCACTGCCATTTATTTGAGTGATTTATGGGCAGCTCTCTTGAGTGAACTACTCTTGTTTAGAAAAAAAAAAAAGAAGAAAAATTTTTTTAAAAAAGAAAAAAATAAAAAAAGAAAGACATTTCCTTTCTTTTCCTAGTGAAACAAAACTAGCCTACCATGAATGTCTGCGATAATTTTAGCCCAAATGATTCGATCTTGGCAAAATTATCAGCAACTGAAATGGAGTCCCACACTTAGAAATCTTGAAATTCAATTTAATTTATTTTTTAAGTGTTAGAATTGCATTTGGTATTTTGACTTATTAGATGTAGCCATTTGGTATGGAGTGATACTTATTGAGATAGAGCAATCATCATTACAATCATCATTACATAAGGATATGAATAACAGTTCCTTTGCATTTAGTTAAAACAAACATGTCTAATTGCTTGATTAATGGTGATCTAAATTATAAGTATCATTAAATATTGTACCTTCTTAAGTATATTTGGATGAAAGTATTCTAAACAGAGCATACTTCCATAATGAAATAAATGAATTTTTTTTTTAACTTAGAATTTAGATTATGAAATTACAGAAATCAGTAGAAAAGACATTCTTCTGTGCTTTATTTTTCATTCTTATTTATCTTAGAGTCTTATGACATATGAACATGGAGTTTTCAATCTTGCTTCTTTTTTTTCCCCTGATCTTAAATCAGGAAGCTGGCAAATGTGCCAAGCAAATTCATGAATTTTAAACATGAGATACACCAGGAGCTTAGCTAAGGTGTTGGCCTTTTCATTGTTTGAAATTCATCAGATACCTGTTCCAGAGGAGTTTTAGGCAGGAGGATCATAGGGATTATCTAACTCCAGAGAACATTAATAAAACAGAGGCATTTTCAGCACTTAACAACACTATTAGCTTCAGATTTTGGGATCATTAAGGTGAGATATTTCAAACACATGTTAAAATACTGTTGATTGTCACACCAAATGAAAATAGCAGCAAATAAACACGTTTTCAAGAATGAAAGAAGTAAAAGGAAATACCACAGTTAATAGAAACCTATTAATATTAAAATGTACTGCACTAAAAAGCAGATATGACTTCGGGCAGAATTCAACCCAGGTAATTTAGACATTTCATCTGAAATGCAACCTTAACAAACTCCTAAGTGCCTGTCTTGAAGGGTAGTTGTATCTGATGATCTGGTCTCCCTACCACGTACTTAGTGGACAGAGAAAGAAACTGCTGAAAATGTTCAGGAGGGAGATCTCCCATCCCATTTCATGTTCTTTCCTCTCTATATCAGAAATCTCTGTAGATATTTAAATATGGACTCCTTGTGGAGAGCAAAGGCAACCAAAAGGAAATACTACGAGAAAAGGACTTTTAAGTTAAGTAAAAGCCAGCCAATTAATGAAGGTGCCTACATAGTTTAGCACTGATGTGCTGCAGGTAGACTACATAACTCTCTGGACCTTGAGTGTGTTTTGCAACACTAACGATTTGGTCAACATTCAGGAGACACCACATTTATTTGCAATTAGAAATACTTATTAATAGCCAAAATTGAGTCTGATAAATAATGAGCAAGATTGTGAAATATAGCCAAAGTAACAGATGATTGATCCACAAAAAGTTCCAAACAATATAATTAAAGAGGTATTTTGATATTTACAACTTCTTATTGCTTCCTGTCAGCCTTCTCAGTAATTCTGTTTTGACTTTGGACCAGCTCATGGGGATGTGGTGTAAAACAGTTAGTATTTAATTTCTTATTTCTTGCACCTGGGAGTTAAGGAAGTTAACAACCCGAATCTCAGCTGTGGTTACAAACGGGCCTTGACTGGCTGCCTAGGTCAGGAGGGGAAACAGAGAAAAGCCATGGGGAATGTTTTATTAGCTGGAAAGGAAATCAGGAAATTTGAGGTATTCTGTAAGAAAAGTTAGAAAGAAAGCATTAAAGTATTTTAGAAGAGCAGTTATAATCTGAATTTTAGAAAGGCTGGTGTACCTGAAGGAACAGGGTAGCTGTCAGAGAAGAGAAGGTGTGCTCTTCCTCTCCTTACACTCCTGTGTGTGCACTGTTGCTGGTGTTCACCTGCAGCAACAAAAAAAAAACTTAAAAAGAGAAACTGATAACTGTGAATTCAGCCCCTGGGAGTGACTGCTCCATAGAGCAGAGTTTCTTTATGAATTAAACCTTCCTGGCTCCGTGCTGTAGAAAATGACTCTCAGATGTCAAGAATCTTCTGGAAACCTGCCTTCCACCCACTGTTTATGGCACCGTGAAAATGCTGAGGAAGTGCTCATTTAAAACTGATATGTCCGTGAGCTCATATTTGGCATGCTGCAGTGCTGAAACAAATTCATTCATAGGTATTAAATATACTGAGATAAGGAATATATGAGGTGCACTGTATGCTGTATTAATCAAATGGAAGAGATGATTAAAAGAAGAGGGATGCTTAGAGAGGCAGTACGAGGCTGACCCAACACTGTAAGAGGGAAGAAAATGTAAATTAAGGTTTCAGAAAACACTACACCACACCACTAATCTGGGTAAAATTGAAAGTTATGTACTCCCAAGTTGTTCATGCACTTTTGGAAATTCTACTCTAGTGTGCCTGTGTACATGTTTACATTCAAATAAATAGAATTTTTATCACAGTAACAGAAAATAAAAAGATTAATAATTAGACTTGAGCTCTTTCCTATTCCTGAAGGATTTTTGTGTTTTGCAGATACGAGCCATACACTTTATGTAATACAAATCAGTGTAAGTAAACATTCATTCTAAATTCCTTGGGATGTTTCAACTCCTTTGTGTAGTTCATATGCTAATAAAAAAGGCCCTAGTCATCTGCAGCTAACAAAACCAAGACCACATTGTAAACTAAATCACAAAATTGAAGTATATCAGAATAAATGCATTTCTACTCCAAAATGATAGATGTCATGTAGTGGAATTCCAGATGGTCATTACAGATGTCAACAGTGTCAGGGGATGAAGTTATGCTCCACCTTTCCTTTCTTTCTTTAATCTGTAGGAGTTTTCCCCCACACAATCTGTTTTGCAGTTAAAAAAGCAGCGTGTTCTTGCATGTGATAGTTTGAGAAGACAGTTGTTTATTGAGCTGTGCAGCTTTTCTACAAAGGAGTCCAAGACATGAACTGAAATTTTCCAAAACTTGAAAATCTCTACAAAAATATTTCCTTTATTTTTTTTTTTTATTCCTATGTTCTGCCTCCACCCTCCCCCATTACTTTATCTTTCTTACAGGGGCGACCTTTCTTACAGGAAGGGCTACCTTCTTACAGACCTTACCATTCGTTCTCTGTGCTGACTTCAGCACTAGGAGCTTAGAACCGAAACACAACATATATCAACTTCTTGGTGTGTGTTTGGCCAACTACATAAGCCAACAACTCTTCTTGTGTCAGGACAGACTCAGAAAATCATCCCTTTTGGAAATGGAAAAGATAAATTAATTTTTAAAAGAATCATTCACTTAGTGGCTATACTAAAGAATGAGCCCTCTTATGTGGCTAGGTTAGTAGGTATCACTTTTTTGTTTATATTTTTTCTTCATTTAGCTGCAGATATTACTAAATCCATCCCAACAGCAAAGCATTGCCAATGAAGTCTCATAGATATATGGAGCTCTTAAAGATACTGAATTTTCTTCTTCTGAGGTCTGCTAGGAAAGCCAGGCATCTGCTTTGGTATTGATGACATCATTTGCCATCCCTTAGGCACTGACTGGATTAGGACAAATACCTTTCATTTTAAGTGAAAAATATTCAGTAACTAGTTTGTCTTCAACAAATTGTTCTCCAAGTGTTTTTGGAAAATCTTGCTGTAGGAGGCCTATCTACATAACTTGAACTGTTTCACCCATTCAGCTGTGAAGTCAATGTAAAGCCTATTGATAAACTAATAGAAACCACTTGAAAGAAAGACATATATAGCTAATTTTGAATAGTTATTTGTCGAGCACATTACGTACTGGTATTAATAAGCCAGACTAAATTCTCTTGAGTGTGAAATGCTTAGTTTTGTTGACATGGAGGTTATAAGATTAAAGAATGGATTTCAGTGAAAATTCTTTTTTTCTGATTGAATAGCTATTAGCATAGTATTTTATACTTGCGCCAGCATATATCTTTATAGAGCACTGCTTTTGTATGCACTTCCACACATATACCCACATGCATAGCCAAGGCTGACCCTTGTAGCTATGAATATTTGGCATGGAAATGATTTATGACTGCATGATACATTTTTGATAAACTAGAAAGTTCCTTTTAGATAAATCTCTCATTTACAAATTTTAAGTATTTGTTCTTATTGTCCAGAGAATTAAAATTAATAACTTTAAAAATTGATTTTTTTCTCACATGGAAAAAAAATAAATATAAAATTAGTGCAAAAAATACAATTCACAAAACAAGCCATTGAAAACAAGAAGAAATATGTCCAGGTCATACTTAACTTCACACTTATTTGGCTTTAACAAGCTGTAAAATCCCCTCAACAGACAGCTTATTACAAATTGAGGACAGTATAACATTCTTAAGTCAAAAATGTTCTCATAAACACAAAAGGAGGGGGGAAAGGCAAGAACAAGCTAATATATTGAAGTAAATTGGCCTGATACTCCTCTATATCATATGTATCTTGCACAACAGAACATTCCTGATAAAGTAACATAAAATTTGAGAGAAAAAAAAAAGGTGAAAAAATATAAGTGGATGTATGCTAGATGTATATATGTACAGATACTAATATAAAACTGCCTGTATATGCGTGTATATATACCTACATGTATACATAATTATATACTTATGTATACATATATATGAATCTGTATACATCAGTATTATGTGTGTTTCTGAATATTTCATATTGCTATAACCATAAAGTTGCAGTCTAGGGCTCAGAAAGTGTCTGAAGTACAGAATTCTGGAAGGTCAGAGGGTATTACAGGAAAGCATTACTCTATTATAATCTTTTACTAAGCATCTGCTCTGGCTGCTCTCAAAGACAGGCTATTGGTAGATATTGGGTCCGACCTCGCACTGCTGTTCTTACATTCTCATGTAAATCATTTTTATTTTTAATATCTCAAAGTAAGTTCCTGTCTTATAGTAATAAATTTGTATTACTCAGTGCCTGGGCTCTCCAAGGGCTCTCTCAGCATGGGACAAATGTTTTGTAGTGGTGTCTTACATTTCAGTTCTTGAAAACCAGACCCTTGCTTATGTAGGTCTTCAAACAAGGATGATCTGTCTTCCTTTTCTTAAGTCATTATCACCTGGCAAGTGTCTTCTGACCTATGGGAAATCAGTTTGCTTTCAAACTCCATCTCCTGTAAGATGCTAGATTTCCTACCTATAACCTGGATGCAAGGCTTGTCAGCTAAGTAGACAAGTCAAGGAGTGAGTGAGCATGGACACAGAACATCTTTGTTCTGTTAGAAATGCCTTCTTCACATCAGAGATGAAACATGGTGATTGAATTTACATATAAAAAGCTTACTGAAAATCTGAACAGCCTCCTTTGGATAGGCAGAAGAGGGAGGTTTCTAGTACTGTCATTCATTACATTAAAAATCACACTAAAAATGTTACTGTGTGAAGGAATGCAAATTCAAGGCTTGAGGGGAGAAGGGAGAACTAATGGCCTTTCTATTTGTTTTATCCCCATTTTGAAAATGTGAGGGAACTGCTTCAGAATTAAATTGCCCCATCCTAAAAAAGCTAATAATCACCAACTGCTATTGAAGCACTTAATTCTAATTAACTCCTCTTTAACATTCCATTAGGATGCCACTCCACATATACCCAATAGGAAGAAATAAATTACATGAACAATTCATACTCTGGGCTACTGTAGAGGCTTTTTTTCATGAAGCTGTGTTCAGCATCAAGAGTGTCTCATCTGGGCGTGTCAGAAATCACCTCAATGTCCTCTCTATGTCGATCAGGATAGATTTTTCTACTATTTTTGAAGGAAATGTTATCTCAAATCAGCATACTCTCACTTTATGAAAGAATCATGGATTTTAAAATTAATTTTAAACTCTGACAAAGTGTTATGAATTTAGGATGATAATTAATTTTTCTCTAAATTGGAAGGATATTGCACCAATTTCTGTTCATTGTGTTTTGTGTATGGATAGAAAACAAAGTGCTTTTTGAAAATAAGCACTGAAATTACTCAGTTAATTTTAATGAACCTTCACTTTTGATGGAGTTTGGCGTTGTCTGTATGTGTCTTTACAGCATTGCTAGCTCCAGTGATTGTGAATCTCACAATGTACAGTGTCTTAAGACACAGCCACTGGAATCAAAACAAAATTTACTTGTTAAAGTAAGTTTCTATCAATCACTCACATTGGAAAACAAGAATTTGTAAACCAGTGAAATAAAACACCAGGGATTACCAATTGGGGTGGATGCAGAAGGAGGCAGGAGAGGTATTATTGTTTTCATAATTTTTAAATCAGTCCCATTTGGGTTTTGGTTTTTTTTTTAGAAAAGAGAACACTTGCCACGGTACATTCGAGTTGGTAGTATTTGTCTAACATTTGCACTGAAGTGATATTTATAGATACTTTTTGCTTTTGTCTTTGTTTTTGTTTTATTCAACGTTAATAATGGTTTTTGAAATCTTCATAAGTGTCACTTGCTTCCATTTTACATTTGTCCAAAGAGAAAGACTTGAATTCTGAATTCAACTTCTCCAAAATCACAAAATTTGAAGTCTTCATACTGCTGGAAATATTGTGGCTCCATCACTGTCTCAAAAGAAACAGATTATAATGGTGATACATGAATCATATCTATGGATACACAATTGCACATATCTTAATACATTAAACAGATATATCACTGTCAAATTATAGATCATAGATTATATATATTTATATATTTTTATGTATATTATAAATATATAAAGGTTTATACATGCATAACCTATATTTAGCTACCTTGATAGCTATGGAGACATATGCTCACATCTTATAAATGTCATGTCTTATCAAATGCATGATAACTATCAGAACATGGGTGAAAAAAATCCATCTCATGCTCAGGAATATCAGTATTATTAAAAATGTTTGTGGTTTAGTTTCTGAAATAATTAATTAGCTCAATGATTACTGAATACATTGGTCCCACGAGCCAGAGTTAAACTCAGAATTTCTCATGATCTGTCATACAACTTTATCACCAAGTCTTTTAATTAAAGTAATTAAACCACATGTTTCTAGCCATGGATACTTTGCAGAGCATACCATCAGACTACTAGAACCATCAAAAAACCATGCAGGAACATCTGGCACAGCTAGTTCTTAAAAAGTGACAATTCTGACAGATAATCTGAACTTAGTTCATTCAAAACATTTATTCTAGCTCTATACTGCATTCAAAATGTTTATTCTATGCTCTGTACTATATATGGAGTCTCAAAGATGTAGTCTATGTAAATAAAGTGCAAAAAAGCTTTTCATTTTCTTAATTTTCGTGGTTTTCTTTTCATTCTCCACCACAACTCTATATACTTTGTAGTTTAAATACTCTACTAGCATTTAATAGAAATAGACCTTCCCACAACAATTCCCATAATAAGGACAAATTTTCTAACCAGATGGACCTTTCCAACAGGCTGGAAGCATATTTTACAAAGACTATTAATCAATTGAGTCTGTTGTGATTAGATAATTAATACAAGGAGAAGTACTTGACAAAAAGGGTAGATTTTAAATTTTTAATGATGTATCATGAATTAGCTAGCGGAATTTAATGAGGAGCTCAGCTTCCTACTGTCCATATTTCCTGATGAAAAAATTAACAGTCCAAAGGTTTTCAGTGGCTGTTAGGAACATCTAAATGTACAATTTCCTGGTCTTCATTTGAAGCATAATAGAACATTTTCATGGGGTGTCAAACATGGAAATGCATTCGTTCTCTCAGCAGATACAGGCTTATATTAAAAAAAAAAAGTAAATCTATCAGATGGTACATTTTTGACAGCTTCTGAAATCTTCCAGTGCTATAGATTCCTTATCTTCCTCATTTCTATTCAAAATGCATTTACCTATTAATTGCTCCATTTGAATTCCAGTGGTTTGAGTTAGCAATGCTGGTGCAGACCTGGAGGAGGGTGTGAACTGGGCTTCTGTCAGCTTTTCCACTAAGCAACTCCTCTGACAGCAGCCTGGATTTGATGAAATAATTGTCCAACCCTACAACTGTGACTGAAATACCTGCCCAAAGTCAAGGACAAATGGAGAGGCCTCTGAGACCTCTTAATCCTCAAAGAATTATGAATTTTGCACTTTGATGTATTAAGGTGTATACTTACTATGTTTTTGCTCTGTCTGAACTATTTACGTCTTTAGACTTTTTTTTTCATATATGAATATAAATTTTGGAAGCTATAAAAAAATACTATTTATCTTCCATTATACTTTGTAAGATATACTCTTACAACAACAAATAGTGTCATTTATTAGCCCACAGTCTGAGGTTGTTACTATTTCAGCATGGACCAGTTGAGTCAACTACTTTATAATTCTAGCATAATATCATCTGAGGTTTTTTGGTTTTTTTTTTTTGTTTCTTTTGGTTTGTTGGTTTTGTTTTTTTTTTTTAACCAGTAAAATTTATAATCCAAAGTCTTGTCTATGTAGCAGAAAAAAACATGACCTAGCACAGGCTGAAAGCTCATGGTAGACAGTGAAATTAAAAGATTAGATACTTTTTCTGAGGTCTTACCTGATGCGCGGACTAGACTGTAGGGGCATTTCAGAGTGTCAAGTGTACTCAGGAAGCACAGCGTGCCCATTTTGTATGCATCCTTCCTAAACTACAATGTTGTCTCTACGCTTGTGTAGGTTATTCCTGACTGTTACAGCTCAGCTTCCAGTCCAAATTGTCGACCTGTGGGAATTAATGAGTAAGCAGGCACAGAAGACACGCACGCACGTGAATGAAAAGACAGATATAGCCTCTGTAAGGTCTTCAGTCTATATTGGAATTTGCAGAGTCTGAATTAAAGTACACAACTTTATTGACATGATAGTATGGCGATAATGTTGCATTTCTGTATGTAAATTGTGACACAAATTGACCATGTGGTCAAACTCATCATGTCAGATTGCCCTTCCCTTCCCAAACAGACAGCAAAATCATATCCTAATGCAATATGAGACTGTCACTGTTGTCAGTATGAGACGATTAGATAAAGTCTGTGTTGCCAAACACAGGGAAAGAAACACAGGGACACAAAGGCCTCTGGGAACTGCCATCTACTTAGAGCTGTGCAAGGAGAAGCACATGTATGAGTTAGGATACCTGTACACGCCTCTCCTCCAAACATTGTTTCTGACAGCGTAAAGGTGCCCTTAAAGTTCATTTCCACAGAAGGAATGATAGGAAATACCTGAGACTCAACAAACCAAAAAACCCAATTGAATTGGTTGCACTTGCCTCCCTTTCACCAGCAATCCTGTAGTGGGCTCCCAGCAGTGGCTTTCCAGTGGTCCATCAGTGGAAAACAGTGGAAAGTCCATCTTGTTCATGAAGCCCACCCACTTCTGGGCTTGTGGGCTTCATAAACAAAAGTAGATCCTTTTCTAGTTATCATCTTTCTGAAGTCCCCCTTCTCTGCACGTCATGCTCATTTTGTAGGTGCTACATTGCTACTCTGATCTTGCAGGGAAGCAAAAAGGCCTCCTTCCCCACTAAACGAAGGGAATGAAGCTTACCCAGCTGGAAAGTCTGTGTATCACTGATCTTTAATGCTCAGAGGTTTTATGCTTTAGATCCACTAATTACATGTGGTACAACATCATAATTTACTCTTCCCTGACACCCAGCTTGGAGGGTTTAGGGGGACCTGACAGATCCCTTCTGAGGCTTCCACAGCCAATGGAGCTTCCAGGGATTCACAGTTCTTTGCATGTGAACCATGTTTATCTGCTAAGGTGCATTGCCTCCACAATGCTCTAAACTTTGCAGTGAACATGTTGCCTTTCCTCTGAGTCAGAAGCACAGTCCTGTTGGGGCTTGCACTACAGAAACATTGTCTGTGCCAATGTATTTACTCAGTTGCTAGGGCTTCTGTGATTGCTGCAACCGTATCATTTTGAGCTATCAACCTCGTTCAACAGTCAAGTAAAGTTTCCAGATTGCAGACAACATAAGAAATCTTAGAAGGCTCCATTCTAAAATATACTCTGTCAAAACAAATGCCAACAAAAAAAAAAAACAGAAAAGTGAAAAGTTGATTTAAAGTCCTTGGTTAGCATGCTAGAGTCAGATAAATTTTCTATGCTAATTTATTGGTCATCAGCCAAGACAGGTAGTTATTATCACAGCTACTACTTTTCTCATTAATGCTTTTGTGCATCTAATACTCAAAATCACTTCAGTTCTCATTAACCTCAGGAGAAATATGTGATTTAAGTGAGCTTACTTTGAGATTCATTTGGCAAGATAAAATCCTAGTGTTGAGGTTTTGGACGTGGAAGTGTGTGGTTTTTTTTTTCCTAAATCCTCTGTGTGTTTTTAAAATAAGATTTAGAATTAACAAAAATGGGAAAACAATAATTTTGGATATAGGAAGGATGTCTCAGCTCACCTAGATTTAGGGAAAATTTGGAGTAGTTTTCATTTACAGTTTTATTTTTTACTTTAAATTACTAGAAGTGCAGTAAAATCAAGTTTGTTTGGAACTTGAATTCCATTCAATTTCAGTGAAAACAATAAAAATCAAACCTATTGATTGAAGCAGGTTTTTTAATAAGACATTTTTTTAAATTTAAAACTGTTGATTCATAGTATCCTATGCTACCACTACCAAATGTGTCCATCTCTTTTCAAAACGAAAGCTGAGCTACATGTCTTAACAGGCATCTTGACAAATAACATACAGGTAGCTGTTGCTTAACATAGAGTAACTGTGCCATTGTCCATCACTAATCTGCCTTTGCAATGTTGCGTAACTGTGCCTGGGAAAACATGAGAGCACAAGGTACGCCCAAGCAAGAAATGAGAACCCAGTGAGCAAATTAGCTGCTGCTAATCATTGCATAAGAACAAATTTAGAAAGCATAATGATTTCAACTCATCAAAGGAAATCTCTGAAACTCTCTTCTCTTGGTGGGGAGAGAAAGATGGAGGAAAAACATTATGTGAAAACAAAACAAAACACTTAGAAGCCTACCTGTATATATTTCTTCACTTAGTGGCATAAATAACACTGGGGAACACATACAAACTACAGACCACTGTGCTCAAAAGTGGCTGTCCCAGAAGGAGATTGCTGCACTTCAGAGGAGAACTGTGCAGGTACCTTGAAGTTCCTAAGCTGGAACGACTAAACTGGTGGCAGGCTTCTACAGATCAGCTGAGGACTGGTTCACTCTCCTTGCTACCTATAGCCTCAGGCCCTCTGCAGTCAGAAACTGCAGGGTTAGGAACATCCTGGGCATTACCTTCACACTGAAAGCTGTGTGAAGGAGCTGCCATCAGAGCTGACTTTTTGGTGGTCAGCTCGACTTCTCACTGAGGTAATACAGAAATATACACTTTTCATACTCAGCAAACTTGTTGATTTAAGAGTAGGAAATATAGCTAATATAATGCATAATGACCATCCACAGTTCCTAATCTAACTTAGTTTCTAACCTAAAAGAGTTTCCATAGAGCCTGGAATCTACCTTAATATTCTCTAATTCAGATCCTTATAACTTAATGCAACCACAGAAAGTTATCCAGGAAAATGAAAATCCCGCCTAGAAGTGAATCTAAGTCAAATACATCTGAGTAACCACAGGCATTTACACAGTAGGAGTTGACCCTGAACTAGTGTCACTTCACTATCCCCTGACAGTGAAGATAAATGGCTATTTCTACATGCCATTCGTTATTTCCTAATGTAGATTCATAAAACAGTCCTGAGAAACTGGATATCTTCAGTGTCTGTTTCTCTCCATAGACTACACCAGAAGGCTAAGGCTACTACCTGAAAAGCAGGTGTTTCTGTAAAAAGCTAACACTAGGTGATAATGAGATCCATCTCCAGTAAACGAGGCTTAGTTTGCTGACTTTCCTGTCCACTTTCTTTGTTATGTAGTCCTTGAGCATTATTTGGGGGTTGTTCAATTTTTTTGATGGCATGTTAAAATATATGATGTTCAGAACTCCCTGTCTTATTCTGGAAAAACAGTGGAACAGAAGAGCCGTTACACTCATTTTAGCCATCTAGCATTACCTCAGGTAGAGATTGCACTTTCAAGACTACTTGGTGGTCACAGTGCAAGGTATGGCTATTACACTCAGTTTTGAGCTATGCAATCCTCCTGTTTGATTTACACATGTATAAAAAGTGAAAAATGATGACCTTTAAAATGCATCAATAGTTGCATTATTACTGAAAGAAAATAGGAAAAACAACTCTGCACTTGTCCGTGTATCTAAGAGAGTCATACAAATCTCAAAAATTCAACGTTGTTCAAATTTTTGTGGCTGTAAAAAGAAATGTTGGTTTCAGTAGTGTGAGGGTTTTTTTCTGAAAATTTATCCAGCAATATTTTCCCAATCAAGATCTTCAAAACCAAACATCCAGCTCCAGTGAATTTTCACAATCAAGTAAAAAACATGAAAGAGAGGTTTAAAAAGGAAATTTGACATGCACTGTCTGGCACTGCTATTACAAATTTTGTAGTATATTTTAAAAGGTGTTAGAAATTACTTCATTATTTCATTGTTTTTCCTTTCTTTATCTTTGAGCTGAGTTATTGACAGACATTATTAACATTTCCTTTGTTCATATTTGAGTGCTGAATTATCTTTAATTGCCGCTGCCTGCATGAAAGAATTTATAAACCACTACTGTCAACTTTTGCATGCATATGTTCTGCTTACGCACGAGGTATCAAAGACTGAGAAGGGGAAAAATTTACTCTAAGTATATTAATATAAATGGACCCAAGAGCCTTTTAGAATATAGAATGGAATGCAAGTTAAGAAAAAATATTCATTTTCCCCTTAGGCTTTTCAGAATTTTCAACCTCTTTTATCATATGTCTAAGGAAAAGAAATAAATTTAAACTTTCCTATCAGTGGACAATATAATACATTATACAACTTCATATGTCTCTGTGACAGAAACTGTTTTTCAGACTGATTACTGAGAAAAAAAAAATCATCTTACAAATTTCTTCTGCTATCATGAGCAAAATATTTTAAATACAATTTCTCTTGTCTACTAGAAAACATTTTTAATTGTTTATTAAAATAGACAATATTCATATTATTAAAAACTAGTGAATAAGTGGCAATATATGTTACAGATCTAACCATATCATGTGAGGAGGTCATTACACTAAAGTTGCCTGAAAAGATAAAATACAGAATTGATTACAGAATAGTCTGTCTGTGTTGACATGTTTGGATTGCCTGCCAGAAATAATACACCACTTTCACAACTTGCTTGAAAGAACAAATTTTAGCCCTTGTAAGCCTGAGCTCAAACTCATTCCTTGCTTCAAGACACAGCAGAAGGAAAACTGCAAGCAGCCACTCTTCTGCATCTGCATGTAGAAGGGTTCAGTAGCCACACACTGCACAGGGTAGGACGTGGAACCATATTTGAAATCTGTACAACAGTCTATTTTTAATGTATAAGAATCAAATTAACTTCAGTAACAGTTTTCACATTATATCTATTACTTTGAGTGCCTATAGGCAATGTAACTCTGTTAGGCTTTGCTGGAGTGTCATACTCTTTCTTAAGTCCAAATCTATTATTTCTGTTCTTAAAAAAAAAAATTGTCAGGACTTGTAATTTTAAGAGAAAGGAAATATTTATCAATTTAGTGAAATTACAGCAAATAATTTCACCTGAGAAATTTAAAATTTTAGAATGAAAAGGTACTCTTTAATGAAAGAGTTTTGCTAAAAAGCTTGTTATGCTGAATGTTGGGGTTTTTTTTCATTTTAAAATCATGTTAAGTCTGACACAATTAATGAATATCAAAAACTATCTTAATAACCCTTAAATGACAGGTCAATACTTAACTATTTCTCTGACCAATTTTTCAGTTCAACTACTAAGCCAAAAAAAACATCTATTCATAGATATAAGGAGAATCTACAATAGCATTGTGTACAGCAAAGCTAAATATTTTTTCCTGCTGGAATTACATCTGTTCCTCTCAAAGTGTCTGATTATCACCTCTCCCTTCTTTCTCCCTTCCTCTCCTTCTTCATGCCATCATAAGGGCATACGTAGTCACCACGACCTGCACAAACTATGATACTGCCATTATCCTTTGCTTTGTGAAAGTCTAGCTGGCATATGTCATAGCATGTGGGATCATGGCCTTCCAGAACATCTTCCCTGTGAATTTCTCTAAGATATGCTTCACTGCTCCCTAATAAGACACCAGACAGAAAGTTGACTGAGGGATGTCTTGAACATTGTCTCTCAAGTCTTCCTCTGCTATTTAGTCTCTTTTTCTGAGGCAGTTACTGCCTTTTCTCTGCACTGTAGTCTTCCAGCGTGCTTATTAGCAACTGGAAAAGTTCCTCTCAATCACCACTTTCCTGTGCAGCAGAAAGGGGGCCTCAAGGACTATGCTTATCTGACTGGATAAAACAGAGGACAGAGACAGGTACTGGGTTCTCATAATCTGTATTAATTTTCAGTACTCTCACTAGGACAGTTTTGGTCCCTGCCATCTAGCATGTCCCTAGGCAAGCCTGGACAAATTTAAGAGGGATGGTAGCATAGCCAAGGGACTCTTCCCAGCAGGTGAGAGTCATCCTGCTTGGACCAGGAGATGGTATCATCATACAGATGTATATATATATATACACACACACACATAGACTCATATGTGTACATATCTATGCTCTGCTACTTGCCCTCTGAGCCCAGTACAGGCTCTAGCCTGTCTAGTTCAATAACCTAGACTAAGAGGTTAAGCACTTTCTACCCCACAAAAACAAATGTGCTTTTAGACTCATTCACGGTCTAAGCCAATGTAAGTTGCAGTCTTTGGAGTGTTTTTAAGGGGAAAGGGGAAAAAGTTTTGTAATAAACATAAGGTAAATTGGTTTTGGTGTGGTTCACTTTGTTTCTTTTCTTACACTGAAACCTTTCTCCCCTTTTCCATTATAGATGAATAAGTGCTAAAAATATTAACTCTTGAATTGTATTTATTTTACCTTTATTTAGTATTCTTTTTCAAAGTCCCAACCCTATACCCAGATTTGCTATTTGAGAATTTTACCGATGATTGCAATAAGAGCAGAAGAGGGCCCTAGGCAGAAAAATAATGGATACATCCATTCAACTAAAAATGAAACCTGGTAGCTTTACATATTTCAAATAATTAGAACAGAAACTTGCATTAAACATAGTCACTTCTGAGAGTGGAAGACAAGGAAATACAAAATACTACCATTGCAGTCTGGAAAATGGTGTATTCTGTAGTTACATTTTGCTTGTCTGTGTGTGTTTTCGTGTTTCACTTTATTTTGCATTATTACTTAGATGTGCATTTCCCTGCATCCCTCATTTTCACTCACTTTTCATTTATTTCCACTTCTCTTCTGAATAGGTACATTTTTTCCTTTGCCAGAATCTCTAAATTTCTTAGAATCACATTAACCACTGCAATTGATTAGTTTAGTTCTCCAAAGCATTTTGTTATGTGGTACAGATGAAAAATACCAATGAGACCAAATAAAAAAAAAAAAAAAACCAGAACTAAAAAGCAGTAAACCCTTAGCCAATCATTACTTTAGTGTAGTTAC
>JAAGAY010003668.1:0-20393 GCA_011801015.1 Ardeotis arabs
TCCGGGGCCGCAGCAGGGACAGCGCGGGGCCGCGGCAGCCCCGTGCCGCGGGGAGGGGACCGGTTGGTCCGGCTCCGCTCGGGGCAGCGCTTCCCCGCCGCCGTTGTCCCCGCCGGCGGGGCTGGGCCGAGGCCGAGGCCTCTCTGGATGCGGTGGCTTGCGGGGCTTCCGCGGCACCCGGAGAGGGGACAGAGCCGCGGGCCTCCTCCGGGGGGCAACGCCGGCTGCCGCGGCTGTGCGCGGTGGCTCCGTGCGGGGCTTTGGCCCCTGGGCAGGGTACCCGTGTCCCGCGGGTTGGGGGTCCCTCCTGGGGAGCTGCTGGGGCGGGGGGAGCAGGGAGCGGCTCTTCCCCCCGCTCCCCTGACACAGCCGCCCTGAGGCGTGCGAAGGAGTAGAGAGTCCGGGGAGAGCACAGCCTTCAGCCTGCGCGGGATGAACGCGCCGTTACGCTGCCCGCCGCGAAACCCGACAGAATCTCTCTTTTCCTCCCGTGTGTTTCAGGTGAAAGACGGGCTCTCGGAGCGCGGCTTTAAACCTCAGGCTGTCCGAATGCCAGCTCCCACCCTGCAGCCTGCTCCGCTCCGTGAGTAACCTTAACTGGGAGCTTGCTGTTGCCTTAAATAAGAGCTCTCGTTGCCTTGTGCTGTAAGGCGAGAAATTCTTCTGGAGGAGGAGGAGGACAGTGACGCTTGGAGCTTGCTGGTATCGCTGTTCGTTTTGGCAGAGGGCACAAAACAGGCTGAAACTGAGCAAAAGCACACAGGAGCCTTCAGACTCCAATTCTGCAGAGGGACAGTGCCGCTGGAGAAAGCGACAAAGCCTGGTAGTAAGAAGAGCTTTTCTGGATTGTTTAATCTCTAAAAGCCAGTCCCTCTTGTATCTACACTCTGCTTCCTCGTCCCTTTAAGCTTCTGTGTTACTCAGTTGTCTTCGTCTGTTTTTCTCTCTGCCCCATCACAGCAGTCGTGCTGCTGGAAGAAGACCTGGAGAGAGATGCACTAAAGCGTCATACATCAACGAAGGAAAGATTGGATCCTGTCCTGGTGGCTGCTGCCCCACGCAGTGCTGGGGCGGAGGAGCACCAGAGTGAATCTGCCGTAGTTCCCGGTTCCTGCAGCGTTCCCTGCTACCTCAGTGGTTGGTGTCCTCCGTTCCTGGACTTTGCTTGATGGGGATCTCTGCTGCAGGAGCAGGCTCTGCACTCAAAGGCAGGCGAGCAGGGATAGGAGAGGTCGCCTCTAGATGCTGGAAAGGCCATTTGTGTAAGCTCCTGGAAGAAGATCTCTTCTGGAACAGCTGCTGGCTGTAGGCCCATCAAGCGAAGGGTCGGGATAGCCTCTCTGCAGCATGTCTTCCAAGCCAGAGCAGAAGGAGACCCACCAGGCCAATGGGGCTGTGCTGCCCATTGTGCCCGTGAACTGTCTCACCAGTCCGGAGCGGGGGCAGCTGGTGGAACCCTCAGATTTCCTGGGACCTGATGGTAATGGGGTAGAAGTGGTGATGTTGGAGTCCCGTGCCAATGCTAAAGGGGTGCGAGAAGAAGATGCCTTGCTGGAAAACGGCAGCCAGAGCAATGAAAGTGATGACACCAGCACGGACCGAGGTCCTGAGCCAGCCTCACCCCTCAAGGAGACCTCCTTTTCCATCGGGCTGCAAGTCCTCTTTCCGTTCCTCCTGGCAGGCTTTGGGACGGTTGCTGCTGGAATGGTGCTGGACATTGTGCAGGTAGGACTGGGTTCTGGCACTGGGTTCTGAATCCTGTCTCTGTAGACCATGGCTTGGTCCTGAGCTAGGAGAGACTCAAACACCACGGCTTGTTCAGCAGATAGCAACTGTGAGGGGAGGAGAGCTGTTACCTACATGCTGGTGGGGGTAGAGGGAGAGAGGAGGAGACCTCGGTGATGTCTGGAGTGAGGGGAAGAGAGGCTGCAGGTGTCCCTGCCTTCTCGCGCTCTGGAAGTGGCCAGGGGTGGCTGGGCTAACAGGATAGCTCCTCCTGGGCGACGTGTGGAGGTGATCCTTAGGAAAGGCCAGCCGGAGAGCTGGCTGTTACCTCTGGACAAAAACTGATGTGTTATCAGACTTGGATATCTGTTGGGTCTTTGGTAGCAGGTGACGCTGTGGGAACCCAGCAGCCGTGCAGCTTGTTTAGGTTTTTACGTGGGAAATGTGACTGCAGGGACCGTGGCTCCTGCGCTGGTCAGTCTAGCGTGGGGTTTCCAAGCGTGTGTCTCCCTGGCAGCTGGTCAGCCGCTTAACTTCCTCTCCTTTGCTCTGAAGGATGGGCTGTGCAGAGTTGTCTTGATGCCCAGCCCAGAATGGTGAGTAAGGCACAAAACTCGATCATCCGTGCAGCAGAGGTTTATGAAACTATTTGGATGGAAGAGGCAGCCATTTTGGAGCTGTGGTCAACCAAAAATGCTCTACTTGAAGCTCCTCTGTTTGCTTAAGTGGGCTAAACAAGCCCTTGCAGTGTTGGCATAGAAAGACTGGAATGTCAGTTCTTATCTGTATTGCTGGCAGCTACGATCATCTCCGCCCGAGCTGTGTGCCAGCAGGGCTCTGTGTCAGGCATTTTTTGTATTTGTGGGTGGTCAAGCAGATGCTTCTCTTGCTTCCTTGCCCCTAACGGCTATTTCCCTGCGAGCCTTTGCGGGCTGCTCATCCTGACGGTTTCTCTCGATGCAACCTGTTGAGAGAGCCGTGAAGTGACTCAAAACAGGAAAGGCTGGCTGTGCTAAATTAATCCGGGACGCGTTTACTGGAATTATTTTCTTAAAAAGAAAAGTATGTTGCAAGGTCCGTGTAAACTCGTGTGTGGCTTTTCTGGCAGTTTCCCAGAGCCAGTGATTTGAACCCAGCCTAAAGTCCTTCCTGGAGAAGGAGCAGCCTCGCTGGGCGGGGGGAGATACTGCTGTGTTCTCCTGCCTTTTATTTTACGGCCGTTAGAAATACAGCTCCGTAATTCCTCTGTCCCACAGCAGCTCAGCACGTGGCTGTGCAGCTTGTCCTGCCAACCCCTCTAACTCCCTTTAGCCTTGGGATTAAATGGGGCAGCGAAATGCCATAGGGTGGAGAAGGGGGATGGGAAGCCTGTGGTTTCAGCTTGCTGGCCTGTAGAGTCTGGGGAGCTGATCTTGATAACTGGCTTCCCAGAGCCTCAAAGCCTTGGATGAAAGGAGGGAAGCGTGTGGAGTGGGTAGCTGACGCACTGGAGCGGACTGGAGTCCCATTGCCTCGGCCGCAGCCGTGGTTTGCGGTGCATGGAGGGCTCCATACACTCAATTTCCTCCGTTTGGGATAAACGGACTAATCGGTCAGTTGTAATTGGTCTCCCCGCTGAGAAAACATGCAGTCCTGGCCATTGGCCGTGTTGTCCCATTAATATGTCCCCATGAATTTGCCTCTTCTCCTTTTGGGATTGCGGGGACCGTTGGGCCAGGTGACGTGTGAGCCTACCGGCTGCTTTCTGTGTACAGGAGAGGCCCGTTGGCACAGTCCCCTCTCCCCGCAGAACCCCGATTGTTGTTTTCCAGACTTGTCTGCTCCCTGGAGATTCTTTGGATGCGATG
Organism: Ardeotis arabs; assembly: GCA_011801015.1. Classification (NCBI taxonomy): domain Eukaryota; kingdom Metazoa; phylum Chordata; class Aves; order Otidiformes; family Otididae; genus Ardeotis; species Ardeotis arabs. The sequence goes on from JAAGAY010003668.1 coordinate 3,573, forward strand.
AACGGTATTTTGTACAGAGGAGGGAGTCTCTTCATTTCCTCTGCCTGACTGCCTGTGGTGTTAGCATCCCTCTGGGGTGGGTCTTATCCAGGGCCGGCGGGGAGTGCCAGCCCTGGAGCTGTAGCTCTCCTCGTAGGGCTGATTGTTCCTTGACATTGTGGAAGGAGAGCGAAGCAGCCACACCAAGGAAGTCGTAGCTCCAACCTGCAGCACGTCCCTCCCCTCTGAGCTGTCATGAGTCACCGTGCCGCTGTGATCTGAGCAAAACCACGCTGTTACTCATTGGTCTTGTAAACCGTAAGTTCACACACGGTGACTAAAAATGACAGCAGCTGAGAAGCAGCTGTTGTGTGGAAATATCTGTTGTCTGCAGGTGCAAAGCTTCTGAAAGGCAGCCAGCCTGCAGGAAACTGCAAAACACCACCTGGGGTTTGATGTTTCTTCCAGAACCTCTGGCAGATCTGGGTCTGATCTCAGGCCTCCAGTGCTGCACGGGTGAGACCAGGGTCTGGTGGCTCTGGTCCGGGGTAGATTTGTGCTCAAAGGGACCACAGGCTTAGCAGAAAATGAAGCTGAAATAGGTGAAACCTAGATTGCGTACGGTTCCTCTGCTCCCCTCCCCAGAGGGCAGGGAGGAGGTGCTGCAGATGAAGTGCCTCTCCCTGTAATTCTCTCCCACAGCTCTGCTAAAAGCGGGCCAAGAGCCCCCTTGCTCCCCAGCGCAGGGTGTCCCCTTTGCGTGGAGCAGACTGGGCGGTGTTGGAGGATCCCTGTGCCGTGTCAGCCTCCCTCCTCGCCCCTGAAAGCAGCTTGTTTCTGTGCTTCTCCCGGGGGCTGTTACAGGGGGAAGGGGATTTTAACAGCTCAGTGTCCTGAACTTAAATTCATATTTTCTCTTCTCTTTCCCTTTTTTGTCTTTCCCAAACAGGCTGGCTCTGGTTCTTCCCTTGGAGCCCACGCGTCTCTGCAGGGACCTTTGTTCTCTGCAGGAGCCAGGGAGGACTTTGAGATGCACTAAATGCCCATAGACCAGTCTCGTATAACATCTTACATTAAGTTGGCAAGAGCCCATGGGTCCTGCTCTTTGCAGTGAGCAAGCTGCTGATGTCTGCAGAAATCTCCTTGTTTTCCTTCCCTGAAGATGGCTTTTATTCCTTTCAGGAACACCCCCATCTTGCTCAGGGAGCCGCTTTAGCAGCGGCTTCTGGCACCAGCTTGCGGCACAGCCTCTGTAAAGGTTAATTTTCAAATCCAGGGTTGGGACGAGGTGAGGGAACTGGTGCTTGCTGTTGCCTGGTCCTGCCTCTGTGATCTCTGGAGGCAGAAAGAGCCAGGAAACTTTTGCACAGCGCTTCCAGCCTGCGATCTGACTAATGACAGTGTTCCTTTCATTAAATGGTTCTGGTGACACCCAGCTCGTCCTGCTGGGAAGCGGGAGCGTGTTGCGTGCTGATTGAATTCTGGAAACTGCCGAGGGAAGTTGTAGCAAAGGATTGGCTGGTACAAGAAGCGGCAGAATAATCGTAATACCTGCCTAAAAATAGACTGAGGAGAGCCGAGCTCGCCTGTTCCTGGCTGTGACCTTAAAGGAAGCACAGCCTGATACGCTGCTGCGTCAGACGAAGTGTTTCAGGCTGCTTCTCCCTTCTGCCCTGCTCAGCAGTGAGCGCAGAACTCAAGCGTTCGCTGGAGAGAACGGTTAGCTTGTCTGAGCCGAGCTGTCACAAACATTAAGGGGATTTTTATTGACTGGAAAACAGTTTTTCCCTTTGAGGAAAAATGGTCCTAGTTCACCCATCTCGAGCGCTTACCTGCCTCCTGGGATCCCAGTTTTCTCTCAAATGGTTTTTCAAGTGAGCGTAGGATGAATGTGGTATTGGAAAGGACCTAGCAGCAAACTGGAATTTGTTGGCTCAGTGGTGAAGGCAAGCAGCACAAAGGCTGGAAAAATAAACAGAAATAACTGAAGTCCTTCCCCACAGGAAGGTATTAGTCATGCAGGTAGAGCGGCTTGTATTTGCTGTAAGCTGCTGGCTGATAGTGCTCCTTGTCCTCGAAAGAAACGCGTGTCCTGTTCCCCGTTGCCCTGACGGTCGGGCCCTCGAAGGAGGGCACTGTGAGAGACGCAGCCCGCTGCAGGTGACGTTTGCAGGGAGAAAGCCGTGAGAGATGTGACCGTTACCATGTTCCGTGCAGCCGCCAGCGACTGAGAGCGCGATTCCAGCCGGGCTCGGCGTCCTTTAAGGAGCGTGGCAGTCAGGCAGCGCGGGAAGCAGGAGTTATTTTGGACACAGGGCCTGCTTGCAAAACATTCATGAAAGTAAAGAGTCGGGCAATGAGGTTTGTGTAGCTTGCAGGGTTTTTTTTTTTAAACACCGTTGTGAGGTTTTTTGAGGGTGACTTTGTATTTTCATGGAAGCCTGCAATTACTCTTCATTTTTTCCTAAATAACTGTGGCTGCTGCTTCTGCCTCGTGCGCAGGGGAGCTGCCTTGGCTGTAGAGCCGGAGCAGTTCGGAACTACCTGAGTACTGGAGGTGCCAGGCGAGGGGGGCACGCACCTCCTCAGTGAGGTGGGTGCAACATGAGGCTGCTTTTTGGAGCTGGCAGGATTAGGGAGCAGCAGTGCCTTGCTCCAAAATGTATTTGTAAGACGCATGTGAGGCTCTCAGCTGAGACTGGCGGAACTTCAGTACTTTATTCTAGCGAAAACTGCAAGTATTGGGCAAAGTCTCTTCATCTTTCCCTGTTTTGGCCTCTGTATGCGTAAGCGTTTTGTCCGTGGTTAATCTGTGGGGGATTTTAAACTGAAAGTTGCAGGCTGAGATCCGGTTTTTAAGCTCAGCGGGAACGTGCGGTCACTACTACACAAATGTCAAAAACAGTAAAATCACTGCGAAGTTCAAAGAGTGGCACCAGAAGGGGAACTGGGCTGCCCTCAGAGGCAGTGCCAGGTTGCAAAGGTGGGTGAGTGACACTCAGTCCAGAGCAAAGGTTTCTAACAGCCGTGACTATTTGTAATGGTCTTTTTTCCTTTTAATTTTGCAGCACTGGGACGTCTTCAAATACGTGACTGAGGTGTTTATCTTAGTACCTGCGTTACTGGGCCTGAAGGGGAACCTAGAGATGACTCTGGCGTCTCGCCTGTCGACAGCTGTGAGTATCCAGGGAGGCCAGGGAGGGAGCGGGATACCTGGCACGGGAGGGCGTATGTGTGTGGGGTGGCTGGGCAGACAAAAATCTCTTGGACAGTGACCACAGAAACCAGAGCCTGGAGTTTAGAACGCTGGGAAGGTGTCTTCATCCCACTGAACTGATCAGATTTGAAGGCTTAATAGTCCTTAAGCTGTGATGACGGTTCACTTCCTTGTCACGGCTGCCTGTGGGCCTGGAGGCATTGTGCGTGGGCTGGCTTTGGCAGTTTAGTGTCTGGAGTGCTTGGATCCGGTTTTCTTCATGAGGAAGCTGAGTGCAGGCATGTTCATCAAAGGAGGGTAAAACAAGCCGGGTTCGGGAGGGCTGGGAGATGAGGGAGCCTGGAGAGAATGGTACGGCAAGGGCTGAAATGGAGGGGACCTTGCAGGGAGAGCTCGCAGGTGGATTGACAGCCTCTTGAAGTTGATGGAGAGGCATGGCTGGGTATTCCTCTTGCTCAAATTCAGCCCAATTCCTGTGAAACAGTGGGCTCCCTGTGAGAGCCGGAGGCAGGCTCTGTTAGCTCCTCAGAATACTGTGTTAGTCCAGCTGTAAATGAATTGCTTTGTGTTTAAATGTTTCTGTAACACAGTAGTCTGTCTCTGTAGCTGAGCGGCGCTGGAGAGACTGGCATGCTCTCCTAACCGGGACAATCATACTCCTTCCTTCTGCAAAGCATCTTCTGCTTGAGCATGACAGCAAGTGACTGCCCGATGTTCCTGTGTTTCCCATGACGGGAGTACATATAGTTTTGAATCTTACGGCTGCAAGGTGTCAGCTGCCTGCTGCCAGGCGTTTCACTCTGCTGGCTCTGTGCTGTGAATTGCTGGAAGAGCCTTCGCAGCAAGGAGCCTGGGCCTGGCCTTGACAGCGCAGAGGAGCTGACCTGCCTTGGCCTCAGCCACTCAGGCAGCGCGCACTGAGATGTAGGGATGGAGAGCTGGCTGCTAGCAGAGAGCTGCTTCTTGGCATGCTCCCTTCCTCTCAGCCTTCCAGTTACTGGTTGCTGCAGGAGAAAGCAGCAGAGCGTGTTGAAAATGTCTGTGTATATCTGCTCTCCAGGGTGTCCTCTCATTCTCCCATCTTGAGCAATGGGATGATGCCAGCTGTGACTCTTTGCTTTTCCGTAGCTTCTTGTTGGCCTCTGAGGCCTGAGGTTTCTGCTGTGCTCCTGGATGGCAGCAGAACCAATGCTTTGAGCTGCTCATCCAGTCTTTGTCACCTGCAGCCCCTCTTGTTCCTCGTGCAGCGGCTCCCTGTGTGTATCCTAAGGGATGCTGTTCTAATCCACTGAACCAGTGGCACACAGGCATCCTATTCGGAAGAGTCTGGCTTTGTCCCTGCAGTCCATGGGGAGCAGGAGGTCAAACAGCGTCACCCTGGACCGGCCCTCGGCTTGGCCTCCGCATCCCCAGCTCCTGCCAGCTGTGGGCCCACCTCCTTCGTGGATCCAGCCCTCCTCACCCTTTGCTCTCCGAAGGAGCGAGGCGCTGAGCTGCCTGGGGCATGGCCGTGCCAGCATTACCTGGCCAAAGCTGGGCTGTGGCTGCGGCCCCTCAGTGCTGGTCTCCTCTCCCCAAGCGCTGCTGGGGAGGACAAAGCTGCTGGGGGGCTTCGTGCTGCCCCTGGCCCAGCTGTGCTCCGGTGCCAGGGCTTGCAGGGACAGGGGCTGAGCGCTGCAGCTTGTGTCGCAGGCCGAGCTTTGTTTGCCCCTTCGTTCTGGGAAACAAATCCCTTTGTTTTATTCGTTCTCTGTTGTTCGTGCCATGTCAGGATCCTTGCTGTCGCAGACGCAGGCCGTTCTCCCTCCTGGCTTTGGCCAGCTTGCACTTTCTGAGCATGGGCTTATCACTTGGCTCTCCTGGGACAAAGGCAGTACTTCTGCGGCCTCCTTTTTCTCCATCCTCTTCCCTTCTGGGACTGGCGTGGAGCAATGTTGACATGAGACTGTGCAGAAAGTCACAGAAACGCAAAACTTTTCCTTATCTTCTCTGGTGGCTGCAGCAGGGTCACGAGAAAACTGGCACAGAGAGCGCAGGTCTGGCTCGCCTGCCCGCGGTGCCGAGCGGCTGCTGCCCTGGCACCGGCCTGCTCTCCTGCTCTTGCCTGTGAGCTGATGGCTGTGGGGTGGCCCTAGCCTCATGGGCTTTGTCCTCTGCTTTTTTTTTTTTTTTTTGCCCTGGCAGGAAAGAAGGCTGTGCTACCTCAACATGAATCCCCTAGCCTTGCACTCTACCCCCTTGTGTCTTTGCGTGGTGGGGTAAGACAATCTCTTGGGCTTTCTTTTTTTTTCTTTTCCTTGCCCTACTCTTCTCCCAGCGTGGGGGACCCACGTGCAGGCACGCAGAGGGAGCTCCCCTCTGACCAGGGCTTCATGGTGTGGGGCTCGTGCTCTCTCCGCAGGAAAGCAGCCTGCAGTGGTTTCTCAGACTGCGAGTTTCTAATTAGTACTGCATTAGGGCACCTCAGAAATTCCTTTCACAATTAAGAAGCAAAACGCTCCCATTAGTTAAAGGATTAGAATCCTGTTGCCAGTGACTACAGCTAGGTTATGTTAATCCCAACCTAATTGCCGTGTGGCTGGAATTTTAAGGTCAGGCTTCATATGGAGCTCAAATTCCCGTGCTGGATGTGCTCAGTGCTCCTCCAGTCAACTTTTTGTTGGTTTTCCCCCATTCCTTCCTCCTCTCCGCTAAACTGACCAGAATAATTCACTCCAGAGATGGGTGCATCCCAGTGCTGGCTGAAAAGAGCTGGCAGTTCTCTCAAGCGCGTGCAGTAAGGAGAGCAGAAGGGTTCGCTGATCACTGACTTCTTGTTTTTCTGATGAGACCAGCAAGGAAACCTGAGAGGAAGAAATTGCTGCTGTGTTGTTGTGCAGAAGTTAGAGTTTGATGCTGTCAGCCAGTAACTCCAACGCGCATTTACCGCTTCAGATTGTTTGAGCCTCTCCATTGTTTCCTCTTTATGTTCATCAGCTTCTAATAATAAGCATATACCTCCTGCTTATCCATTCTTCCAGCTTTCCATAAACACCTAGAAGGTGCTAGGGAAGAGCAGAACCCTTATGCGCTGCAGTCGCCAGCAACGTGCCGTGATTCTGCTGGGTTATTTTGGATCGCACGCTGGGGAATTAAAGCAACTTCCCGTCCCTTCTGGTTAGTCTGATTAGCATCTCCCGCAGTTGTAGCGGTGCCCAGTGACCCGTGTGCCACGGCAGCTTCCCGCTACTGACTAGGTCTCCACGTGGCATTAGCCTTGTTTACTCAGCTTTTCACCGAAACAGTGGTTCTTGCTGCCAGCTTCCTCTGCCCACGCCATGGTCCGTGTCGGAGCTGGGGCGCTCAGCTGACCTGAGCGTGTGCACCCCCATTTCCCGCCTGGCTGGCTGACCTGAGGGGCAGCACGACCCAACTGGGCCGGAGCCAGGCTTGGCTTGGTCACCAGCGGAGTGAGTTCAGTGAGTAAATAAGCAGCAGTGCGTGACTCTGTGTGGGGACAAAGTATATCTTGTGGCTTTTGCAAGATTTTCATCAGACGTTCTATTGACGTCAATTCCCCTTTTCCTACTGAATTGTTGTCCCGTAAGAGCTAAGGATTTGAGATCGTTGTTCTCTCCTTCTCCTGGCAGAAACTTGCATAGCTGGAAGGCAGGAATTTGACTGTTAGCAGGTGTAAAATGCTGTCAGTCTTTAATGATGTTGCAATGTCCTCTTGCAGGCTAATATTGGCCAAATGGATACACCCAAAGAGCTCTGGAGGATGATCACAGGGAACATGGCTCTGATACAGGTGAGGAAATGTGAGAGAAGAAGAAAGTGGAACTACTGGTAGTTGGCGCAAGCCCAACTACGACAAGTGTGGGAAGGTTTAAATGCCCAGTGTTTGCTATTGACTGCCAGTATTGCATGTCTACTGGGGAGGCAAATGTCACCTTTCTGTCACACAGTCGTCTTATAACTGTTTGCCCCTTAGGCTAGACTTGGTGTTTCCTTGCTGGATGCTAATCCACCTGAAATGGTACCCTGGGTGGTGTTTCCCTCTTCCCTCACCCCAGAACAGTTTTGCTCTCTAGTCCTCTTAGTGACTGTCTAGTTTTTATTTTCAGGTCCAGGCTACTGTAGTTGGCTTCCTGGCCTCGATCGCAGCCGTAATATTCGGATGGATCCCAGACGGACACTTCAGCATTGACCATGCTGTCCTGCTGTGTGCCAGCAGCGTGGCTACTGCTTTCATTGCTTCCCTTGTTCTGGGTGAGAGACAGACCCTGCACCCCCTCCGTGCACCTCTTCCTAAAATGCTGGGCTCCTCTAGGCCTCATTCTATTTTCTTCTTCTTTTTCCTTCTAGGCATGATTATGATTGGGGTCATCATCGGATCCCGGAAGATGGGGATCAATCCTGATAATGTCGCCACACCGATTGCTGCCAGCCTGGGGGATCTCATCACACTGGCTCTGCTTTCGGGAATCAGCTGGGGCTTGTACAAAGAGCTGGGTGAGGAGCAACAAAAGGCCTTTGTCTCTTCTCGGTCCTTCCACGTGCTGCTGCTTCTCCCTCTCATTTCACCCTCTTCCTTTACCCTTCCTGTTCTCGGGGTGCATAGCATGTCTGGCCTGAAAGCTAGCTCAGTTAGCGAGACCTAGTCAGAACTGATAAGGGTAGGAAACAGACCTTCTCACTGCCTTGTAGCTGCAGACAGTCTTGGCAGTGGTCTGCATGCTTCCTTCTTACCAGGTACAGTGGTAAGGGAGAGGCTGTCTCCTCCCAAGTGCCAGAGGCTTGATTGTGGCTAAAGCAGTGGGAGAAGGCAGCTTTGGATTTAATCTTTTGTACTGTCAGCACCAGCTGGGGATCCTTGGTGGGGAGCTGCAGCTGTAGACTCTAGACTTCCTCCTCCCTCCCCTCCACCTTCCTTCCCTGGCAGCTGGGATGCAGGGGATGTGACTCAGCCAGGTTCAGCCAAAGGTGAAGCAACACTTGGGAGGTCTTGTCCAGGAGTGGGAAGTGGAAATGAGCAGTTAGAAATTGAAGAGGTCTTACTCAGATGTGTTGATAAAGCCTCTGTGAGTACACTAGGAGAAGGAAACGCCATGTCCTGCAGAGCTGAGGCTGGTCTGGCCTAGTTTGCCTGCCCTTACTGGAGTTTCTGGCTCCAGGGGGGACAGCAGTCTGCAGGCAGGCTTGGTGAGCTCAGCTGAAGTAGCACCCCGCCTCACTGCAGCGGAATTTGTCCTTGATCTGTTGCCTCTGCTTCTTTCCCCCTCAGAGAGCAAAGCCTATGTGAATCCTTTGGTATGCGCCTTCTTCATAGCTCTGCTGCCCATCTGGATCATCATTGCCAAGAAGAATGCAGCCACTCGGGAGGTGCTGTACTCTGGCTGGGAGCCAGTCATTATCGCAATGGCTATTAGCAGGTAGGAAGGCGTGGAAGGGTTCCTCTCCCTCAGACACTGACAGACAATGCACCCTTTCCTTTGGCCATTTCGCCCTCTTAGCGCTTGGTAGATTCTAGACGAAGAGAGAACTGAGCCTCTTCTGAGGTTCTGCTTCCACGCTCCAAGCTGCAAGGGAACTGGAGGTTATTTTGTATTTTCTAGATGAAGACATGGGGTTCTAGGTCTCAAGGAGTGATTAAGAACCTGCCTGCTGGAATCCAGGGCCTTAGCAATGTCCCAGCTGCTGCGCAGGGGGACCCTGGCATGGCCATTTAGCAGTCCTCTGCACAAGACCCCTCTCTGGTCTCTGAAGGGCAAGATTGCTTTTGATGATTGCGTTGCTGTAAACTGTACGTTAGGGGACTTAGTCTTTGATGGGTTTTGGCAGCAATGAGGAAAGATCCTGGTAAAACTGTCCTCTGTTATCAAATATTGAGGCTTCAAATTATGTGCCGCAACCACAGCTGTGGGTACATGTTAACAGGTGTTTGTGTCCCCTTGGGTGCAGACACTGCACCAGCAAACCCTCAGCGCTTTGTGTGAGTGTTTCCTAATGAGCTTCTCAGCACTGACCTCTTCAATCTTCCCTCTGCAGTGTTGGGGGTTTAATTTTGGACAGAACAGTCTCAGATCCAAACTTTGCTGGGATGGCTGTCTTCACACCAGTTATTAATGGTGAGTTCCTTTCAACTCTGGAATGGCAGCTCTTGGAGACTCTTGGTAGGCAGTGGCATTGTCCCGTGTGCCTTATTTCAGGCAGAGTGAGGAGACAAATTCTCTTTGATTGCCGGTGAGACACGGTGGTTAGACTCAAGCTTCACAGCAGCGTGGCTCCCTCTGGTGCCAGCCTTTCACCAGAGAGTGACTGTCCTGGGAGGCTGTTACCTAAAAGACACATTTTTCAGGGGCCCAGCAAGAACTATCTTCATTTCCTGGTTCCTCCTGGCTGGTGGAAGACCCCCATCTTCCACAATATGTGCCTTCTGGCACCTAGTGACATAAAGATTTGCATTTGCAACTCAGAATCAGAAAATCTGATTGCTTCTGATATAAAGCTTTGACCTCCTATCTGCCTAATGAACCAGGGAAACTCCTTTTTTTTTTTTTAATTACTTTTTGCAATAAACTGAGTTAATTTTGAGCCACCGTATCTTGTGCTAGTGGGTTCCCCAGTTTCATTACGCCTCATGCAAAAAATAGTAGTTCTGAACTTTCTGTGTCTGTTTTGGAGGCTAACGTGTCATTTTTTTTTATTTTGCGTATTTCTTCCGATCAAAGCTGCAGTAATATAGTTGCATCTGTTTTACTAAGGGGCTTAAGGGAAAACTGTAGAACAGTGTGCTTTGTCTCAACTCCTTATATCCTGCAAAAAATGGAATTTGGGTCAAAAATAGACTGTCCTACATTATTCTAGCACCTGGCAGTTGCAGGTCTGCTGGCTGTTGAAAACAGCTCTTTCTCTTTAAAGCGTGTGAGACATCACCTTACTGCTCTCTGCTCATCTGCAGGTGTGGGTGGCAACCTGGTGGCAGTGCAGGCTAGCCGCATCTCCACGTACCTGCACATGAGCGGCATGCCTGGAGAGAGCCCCGAAACAGCCCCTCGCAAGTGCCCCAGCCCTTGCAGCACTTTCTTCGGCTCAGGTATCCAAGTCGAGTGCTGAAATATATTGACTTCTGCCAGCAGCAGTTGCTGCAGTTGGCCGGCTGAACTCGTCCGTGACGGCCACCGGAGCACTGTCCCGGGAAATGGGGGCTGCAGTCTGCTCAGAGGCAGTTTTCAGCGCAGGGATGTGGCCGGTCCTCTGGCCTGGCCTGCCCTCTAGAGACAGGCAGACCTTTAGCAAAGCCGCCGTGGGAGAGGACATGGCCCTGCTGGGTGAGGAAAGCACGCTGCACAAGTCCCATGCCCTGACTGTCTAGCACTGTAAATCCCCCACCCTCTAAATCTTTTCCAGATGTGTCCAGGACACTGAAACCTGCCTTGAGGCTGCTCGATGGTTGCAGCTCGGCTGGGCTTACAGAGCTGCAGTTAAAGAAAGCATCTCGCTTACCCAGCTCTGTTATTTGTGGCAGTTGTGTGGCAGAGCACAGCCCAAACTTGCATTCCAGCACAGACTGCACGCAGAGGTTATTACTCTCCAGACTTCTAGAGAGGCTTGATAGCCTGCAGTCTGGTCCTGGCCTCTGGGCCAAGGCTGTCCCTGAGGGGCGAGAGGTCTCCGGTGTGGTGGTGATCTGTTAGAAGACTGATCGGCAGGCAAGGTACAGACAGAACTCTGAGGAAATTCAACATTTGCAGTAAATTCTTGACAGCTCTGTCCTGAGCACGGTCAGAGTGGGACATGAGTCTTTTTAGCAGCTGAGGTTTGGGAACAGCATTTGCTCTGGGGACAGAACTAAGCTCTGCTGCCGAGCTTGGTGCAAAGAGTCCGTGGGTGTGCTGACAGTTGCGTCGTCGTTCAGGGTGCTGCCTTCCAGCCTGGATCTGCAGTGTGGGGATGAGGGTCCCGTGTGCTGGCCTCTGCTTCCGATTTGACCGTAGTTGTGCTGCCTTGCTCCCTGGAGCCCAGGGAGGCTGCGGAGTTGCTGTGTGTTCTATCTTAAGCCTGAACTCCATCTTTGTTTCCTTGCAGATGTGAATTCTCGCTCTGCTCGCGTGCTCTTTCTTCTGGTGGTGCCTGGACACCTGGTTTTCCTTTACACCATCAGCTCCATGCAGGGCGGACACACTACGCTCACCCTGATTTTCATAGTCTTCTACATGACAGCTGCACTTCTGCAGGTAAGCCCGAGCCCCCGCGGGGCTGTAACCCCTCAGGCTGGAGTGAGGGGACTCGGCCGTGTCACCGGCAGTAGGGACCAGTTCAGCCAGTTAAGTTGTAGATACTCGCTGAAGGCACTGCGATGTGCCCTGTGCCTGGGCGAGAGATTCATGTGCTGCAGAAGGGTATGCCAAGCAGATTGTATTTGTTAAATGAGCCGATATCTAACTGAATAAATCCTTCTTTGTTGATACCTGTACACACATTTTTTTCTTCCTACCATTCTTGGCAAGTTTTGAGTCTGGCTTTTGTCTCTTTTAAGTCCTTCTGATAGCAGGAGTGTTTACTTCTTGTGTGCTAATCTGTCATATAAGGTGCTTTAGCAATTTTAAAACTGCTGGCGAAGAAAACAGGATGTGGAATTAGCAGGGACCCCATGCCTGGTGTGGCTTGTCCTGCCCTTTCCCTGCCTCCCCTGCAGAGCAGAGACCCGCCAGCTCTGCAGCACGAGGCTCCCGGTCTCCTCGCAGGAGCTGTGTGAGCCCAGAGGGATGGCTGTTCTGAGGGACGTGCGCAGACCGGGATATTCATGCTGCAGGAATCCAGCGGCCGCTTGCAGGAGTCTGGCTGCCTGCGTTGGAGGGCAGGGAGAGACTCTCGTTAGGGAGTTTCCTACTCAGCCCGGCTACGCTACCCCCCTGCTCGCCCCCTCTGCTTGTGGAAGCTGTGCCTGGTTTCAGTGTCCCCCAAAACCAACAGCCGAGGCCAGCGTGAGGAAATGAGTCAGAGCATCCATCAGGGGCAGGAGCAGAGAGCTGTCATGCAGGAGGCTAAATTTAGGTTGTGAACTCCTGCTGGGTGCTTGGGCGCTTGGAGGGGGCTTCCGCTCGCAGCCGCTCTGCAGAGGCACTGCGGAGAGCAGCGGAGCGGGAGCTGGCAGAGGAGGGACCGCGGGGTGCTGGCTGCTGCGGCCCTCAGCTCCGCTGTGTCCTCAGCGGGACCTTCCCAGCCCCGGAGACACCAGAGGCGTTAGCAACAGGCCTGTGGCCGCTTCAAATCCTTGTCCCAGACCTAAGGCTCGAGAGGATCCAGTGCAGATTCCTTCTGTCTTTAGATATTGATACGAGCCTCTCGCTGCATCGGCGCAGGTGGGGGAGAATGTCACACTCTGGCAGTGTCAGCTTCTGGGAAGTTGCTCTTTTATTTCTGGAATATTTGGAAGCACGCAGGATGCTCAGAAAGGGCATCACGTTGCTGTCCCTTTCTGAGCATCCTGCTTGCTTCCGAGTCCCCTCTTTGCCCCATCTCTCTTCAAACTTGTTCTGGTGAGATCTGAAAGCTGACAGGCAAAATTTAGACTTCTTGGTGTTTGAGTGCCAGCGTTTTCCCTCCTAAGCCTAAATCTGATGGCGACGTGTGAAGCTGAAGAAGGATAGGGCAGAGGCTGTTAAGGACACGGGGGATTTGGGTGCCCAGGGGCCTGCTGAAACTTGCCGAGTTCCTCTTTGTGCTGTACTTGTTGCTCTGGGGGTGCAGCCTCCACGAAATGCCTGGAGCGCGGCGCTCGGCAAGGTGCTGCTGACCTGCGCCAGCTCTGTCCTCGGGCTGAGCCTGGCCTGCCCCGCTGGAGCTGCCCCAGCCGATGCTCCACGAAGGCTGGGATTGCAGAGGTGAGGATTTGTGGCTGATGTGGCTCTCTTCTTCCCGCCTCCCAGGTTCTCATTCTTCTGTACATTGCTGACTGGATGGTGCACTGGATGTGGGGCAGGGACCTGGATCCTGACAACTTCTCCATCCCGTACTTGACGGCGCTGGGGGACCTGATTGGAACAGGTCTCCTCGCTCTCAGCTTTCACATCCTCTGGCTCATCGGTGACCGGGACTCCGATGTGGGAGACTAGCTCTCCCTGCTACCCCCCCTTCTCACAGCTCTCCTCCTCCTTTCATTTTGTTGTTTATTTTTCTCCACCCTCGCTCTCCTCTGCTTCCTCCCCAGACCCTGTCTCTCTTGAGACTTCATCTTTGATACTGGATTCTCATTATTTTCAATGGGAATTTTATGTGGTTTATATTTCAAGCCAAGTTTGTACAGAAAATCTAGTTTTAGGGAGGACAAAAAAAAAGTGTAATGAGACAATCACCAAGTGCAATTCCGTAGTAGCTATGTCTGAACCAAGGTTACAGTGAAGATACTGATCAGTCAGATCACACGGGGAGCCCGCCCTGTCCCAGTCACTAGAGGTGAAGGGCTGCTTTTTTTTCGCTTCATAAGCGTTTTAAATACTGGAGGTAAGGTTCAGATTTATTGTACTGAACGGGCACCTTCTAGCGAAGTACGACCTCATGGATGAGGGCATGGGGTGTCTCCTGTCTTCTCTGCCCTGTCGCCCTCCTCCCCCGTGTTCGCTTTCCAAGCCCCCTCCCGTGCCTAGCATCCAAAGCACGCCAGTCTCTGGAAGAGGGATTAGCGCAGACGGCGAGGAAGGCTCCTCTATGCCAAAACACCCGTTCCCGTGTGCCCACGAGGAAAGTGAGTGAACTCAGGTCTGAGGACTGCGGAGAAATCCGGCTGTGAGCAGGCTGTCTCTGCTGACAGGTTTAGGCTCCCTTTTACCAGCCATCCGGCAGCATCTCAAACTGTGGGCTGCTTGTTCTGCCTCCCCTTGTGAGCAGGGTTCAGCCACCGCTGCACGCAAAGGGACGCGCTCTGCGCTGTGTCCGAAGAGGTGTGAGCTCTCCCCATCTGTCCTTCTCGCCTTCCGCCTGCCAGGGCTCTGCTGGAGCCGTGGTGGATGTGTGTGCAGGCCTCTTCCGTGCTGGTATGGGCGCAGCACTATTCTCATGGCAGCCTGCTCAGTTCTGTTGACTTTTTTTTCCTGGAGGGGTGGATGGAAAAATAGATCCTGTTTTATGTGTTAAGATTTTCTTTCAGTTGCTGCTGACAAGCCCATTGCCGCTGGGAAAAAGCCACCCAATGCTTCTCCCAGTTGAGCCTGAGACTTTTCAGACTTGGGAGCATTAGGCTGTTGGTGTCTGTTAGAAAAGGACATCCAAGCCAGTCCTTGTCTTCTCCTTTTGGCTTACTGTCCCAGCAAGGGCAGCTCTGCTCAGCTGGAAAATGGCACGACGTGGTGCTGGGAATGCTGATCTTCCTCTGGAATACAGCCAGGTTGGAAGATCTGATTGTTCCTCTGGACAATGCCAGAAGTAGCTGAGCTCTACAAAGCCCTGCCGAAGTGCAGAGAGTTTTGCTTTTCAGGTAAGGAGCGATTCGTTAGGAACGGTTCCTGCCTCCCCCACCAGACAGAGCTAACGGACCCCTTACGGTCCAAGTCAAGACCAAAGTTGGTCTGGGATCGGGCAGTGTCCCAGCCCAGAGATCTGGTTGCAGAGCTGGTCCTTACTCTGGAGTTGAGCGTGTTGGAAGGGAAGGCCAGGATTAGTGAGTGGGAATACAATTCTGGAAAGCTACAGGAGCAGATGTCTCCAAACCAAACAGCAGCCAGGTTCTTGCCTGCTCCAGGACCTCTCTGAAGCTGTAGGAGAATCCTTTCCTGCTCCAGCTGGTGTATAGCGAGTGCTGCTGCTGCTGCCTAAGCTGTTGGTGGTGTTCAGGAGGCTGAGATGGGATCCTTGCTTGCTCTCAGACCCTCAGAAGAGCAGGTGATAGATTTTTGAGGTGGCTTTCCCCTCTCAACCTTGCTAATGTAACGTCAGGCTTGCTTTCCCCTTCCCCATCTTCGCAGCAGTACTGAGCCTCGGACTCTCCACCCTAGTGACAGGGCTTCTCACAGATCTCGTTTGGCCAAAGCTCTTTTCAAAAAAAAAAAGAAACCCCAAACAAACCTTGCGACAAACCAAGGCTCACACCCTGCTGTACTGAAGTCTCAGCCCAGAGACTTCGGGAGTATTCTCTGCTGCTCACTGGTTCCTCTGCCTGATGCTGAGGAGTAGACGTGAGACCTCCTTCCATTAACACTTAAGCTTCTATATACACATACACGTGAGAAACTTTCCTGGTCCTTTAGGTGTCACTGCACTATTCAGTTCCCCAAGAAGAGTTTCCCCGCAGGAAGAATCTACCGTTCATGGTCTCCTGTAAAATGAAGAGACCCAGAGGTGTCTGAGGGCTGTCACGCTGCTGGGATGGTGGTGTCCACGCGTACGTGGGGTCTGCGGTGTGTGGGGGGAGTAGGCCAGGGAAGAATCTAATTTAAAATCGAAGAATGTTGATGGTCAGAAACTTTTCCCACCGGTTGCACTCAAACGCATGCCTACTATACAGCTGACTGCAAATGAAAAATACTGGTTTACTCTTTTTATTAAAGGAAAAAGACTGTCTTAATTATTTATAGTTCCTGTAACTGAATTGACAGATGTCAACTTAACTGATAAATTATATTTGGTTAAATAAAGATGACATTTATTTATGTGGACTGTGCTGTCTTTCCTTCATCTCCCTCTCCACGCGGCTAAAGGTCTCTCACAGTTTGCAGCTTGTTTTAGCTTCCACCAAAACTCTTTGACACGTGGTGGAACGAGAGTTAAGGAAATCAGATAAACGGCCGTGCACGAAGCAAAGGGTGATCAGCGCAAATGGCAAATTGGCTGCGTCCCGGCGGCTGCGCGGGGGCTCCTGGCGGGGCCGTGGGTGTTTGTTCTCGGCCCTCGCTGTGTACAGAGGCCCTGCCCTGGCTTGCCCGCGGCTGGGGGTTAAGGTGTGCGGGACAGCAGGGCTCTGCGCGCTGCTGGGGGCACGCTGAGCCCCCGGCTTTGCAGGAGCTGGTGCCCGTGGAAGGATCCCGTCCTGCCCGGCGGCGGGATTTGCTCTGTGGGCTGTGTTCCCACAGGGCTGTGCCTCCCGACTCCGGGTCTCGCTGGGGAGCCCTAAAACAAACGCCGGGATGGGCAGCTGCCGCCAAGGCCTGGCTGGCTCTGAGGTCTCCTCTGGCCCCGGGCTGTGCTGCCCCGCGTCGCGGGTCCCTTCCCGCACCCGCTAAATAGCGGGGTGCCCAGGCATGGGGTGCAGGGAGAGGGGTGTGTTTGGCTCTTCTGGTTTGGGGAAAGGGGGATGGGGGAGGCTGCGGAACGCGTGTTACGGAGAGAAACGTGTTGGCATTAACTTGGCCTTTAAGAAAACCCCAAACTGTAGCGTTGCTTTAGAAATACGGATGCGTCTGTGCTTGTGGTGGATTCGTTTATTTGTCCTCCGGTCCGAGGGGTTGAGGGGTGCACAGAGTGGGGTCGGGGGGTGTAGAGGGCTGGGTTTGGGGGTGCAGAGGGAGTCTGCGGGTGCAGGTGTTCGTGGGACAAGGTCTGGGGGTGCAGAGGGCTGAGTTTGGGGGTGCAGAGGGAATCTGTGGGTGCAGGTGTTCGTGGGACAAGGTCTGGGGGTGCAGAGGGCTGGGTTTGGGGGTGCAGAGGGA
>JAAGAY010003668.1:20725-32428 GCA_011801015.1 Ardeotis arabs
CGGGGCCGGGGCCGGGGCCGGTACCGGTACGGGATGGGGCAGCGCGATCGCATGTTCAAGGTGCTGGTGGTCGGGGACGCCACGGTGGGGAAGACGTCGCTGGTGCAGCGCTACGCCAACGACAGCTTCAACCGGCACTACAAGTCCACGGTGGGAGGTGAGCGGGGTCCCGCGGGGGGTGGGCGGCGGCCCCGGGAGCGGGCTGGGGGCCGGTTTGGGACCCCCGCCGCCCGGCAGCCCCTCATCCGCTGCAGCGCGGCCGGGCCCTCAACGGCGTGAGATGGCGGGGTGGCTTTTGGGAAGGCGGCTCCTCTCCTTCCCTGCAGCCCTGGGAGCGGGAGTTTGTCGAAGGAACCCGCAGCTCTGCAACTGCTGCGCTCGCAGCCCGGGTTCGCGGAGCCCTCGGTGACAAACCGGGGACCCCGGTCACCCCTCCTGCCCCGGTCCGTCCATCCCCGGGGGTTTAACCCGGAGGTTTTGAGATGGCAGCCTCGGCTCTTCCCAGCCAAAACAAGGAACGGCCTTGTCCTGGCGCTCGTTTGGCAGCGTGAAGCCAGCACAGCATCGGCAGCGCTCTGGGAAGGCGGTGGGGAACAGCAGCCTCGTAAGGAGGAGGCTGGGAACAGGTTATCCCAGCAGTAAGAGCTGCAGATATTTTTCTTTTTATTTCACTTTTTAAAAAAGGGTTCCTGGCTCTAATAAGTTCCAGCCCTCCTGAGCACGGCTGGCAGTGTAGCCGGACAGTTTTTCCCTGGCAGTGAAAACCTGAAGCGTGTTAATGTGGGAAGGCGGCCGCGTTCCCCGTGCTGCTCTCTGCACTGGTCAGGGCTGAGCTGTGGGGGTGGGAGGCGGTGGGTGTGAGGGCGGCACGGGGCCGCGCGTACCTGCG
The DNA here is from genome assembly GCA_011801015.1 of Ardeotis arabs. Lineage (NCBI taxonomy): Eukaryota > Metazoa > Chordata > Aves > Otidiformes > Otididae > Ardeotis > Ardeotis arabs. Next base: position 21,615 of record JAAGAY010003668.1, read on the forward strand.
GCCGTTCAGGCAGCGCGGAACGAAGACAGCAGCGGCAAATCCAGCATTTCACTGACATTCAGAGTCGGGCTCGCCAAGCAATAAGGTTTCCAGTATCCTTTTGTTTGCCCGTGGTTGTTTAGGGTTATGTGCTGGAGGAATTCTTACTCCTGAACGTTTTAATTTCTGCTTCCTTAGCTCTTGGGTAGTGTCACCAGTGCCAGCGTTACAATTCCAGGGATCAGGAATCAGTGTCTGAGCTCCCTGCTGCGCACGGGGAGTTGTGCATGGGATGGTCACAAACCCTGCTGATCCAGGATTCTGCGAAGCCCCACGACTTGGGGGAGTGAGGTCCACCCAGCACTGTATTTGCTGGAAAAAAATTCCACCTTGCTCTCCTCCTTCCCAAAGAATTGCAGAGCACCATCTCTGCCGGCGTCTGTGAGGGCTTCGACAGCAGACCTGCCAGGCTGGGCTTTGCAAGACGAGCAGGAACGCTGCTCCGTCCGTCGTGTTATTCACCTCTGATCTGGAGTTCAGGATGGGACAAGCCCAGCGTAGCATCCCGGGCAGGGATGAGGTGCTGATAACGCGCTTGACTTCTACTTATCCGAAGGCGTTTTGTGTGCGTGTGGCCGTCCTCCGCGGGCTGCGGAGTGGGTGGTGCGTGGAGCCCTCTGGATTTCACACATCTTCTGCAGCTTTCTGCGGTGGAGGAGAGGGGTCGGGATTTGCAGACCCTCCTGGTCTGCATCTGGTCTGTGCTGGCGTGGGTGATGGGCCAGCCCAAACTGCCGGGGCTGTGAAAGCGGCTGCTGGGTTGGTCTGCGCTGGGAAGTGGGAGAGGCTGCGGAGGAACAAGCCCTGTGGTGCAGAATGCCCCTAATGAGGTTCTCTTTCTTTTTGGGGGATTCTCTAGTGGATTTTGCCCTGAAGGTGGTCCAATGGTCGGAATCAGAGACAGTACGACTTCAGCTGTGGGACATTGCAGGTACGTTCACACAGAGCTGCTCAGGAGCAGAACGGAAAGCTCTCCATGGCTTGGCTCTTTTTTTTTTTTCACTTTCTTTCAACAGGAATCTGGTACAAAAATAAGTCCTAAAAGTGTGTGGCTTCAAGGAGCAGGACTGCTCTGGTTTGCAGCGCTGTCTCTAGTTTGCAGTAGTAATTTAAATATTTAATCCAAAGCCCATGTGCAAGGAAAACAGCAGCGCAGGTGATAAACCCTATCGAGCCTTTCTTTTTGATTTCAAAGCCAGAACAGAGTGAATGGGGAAGCAGGCTGATTTGTAGCTGGATATGTAACTTCTCGGCTCCGAGTCCTCCGTTAAAATCCGGATTTCTGGCCTGATCCTCGTGTCTAAGCATGGAGCAGCTCCACGGAGCTCGCGCTGCTCGGGCTGCCGGGATCAGGAGCGGGGCTGGGGCGTTGCCATCTGGCTGCTCAGCGTGAGCAGAGCCAGCAGATCCCTCGGGATCGGTCATGGCCAGAGAAGAGCGTTGGGTGTCCCCGAGGTGGTGGGGCTGGGTCGGGAGCGGGGCACGCTCTGGGGACAGCGTTACGTGTGGTGGAGTGAGGAGCAGCCGCTCCCGGAGAGGCACAAAGAAACGGGGTTGCTGAATCGCCCCAGCAGCAGAAAACCAAGGACAGGCTGCTGCAGTAGCGTCCCTAAAATGGCACCTCTGGATCTAGAGGGGTGAGGAAGACAGGGCTGTGGTTTCCTCCGGTTTCACTGCTCAGACATGTGCGTCTGGAATCCTTAAAAAGAAAACAGGAAGGAGAAGTTTGCAGCAAGAGGGTTGCAGCAAGAAACTGATTGCAATTTCAGCCCCGAGAAGGCGTTTCAGATTTGGAAAGCGGAGGCGCCAGGCTGGTCACGGTGCTCTTGTCGTGCCCCGAGCAGAAGGGGACACGCGCGCCGACAGTCCCTGCTGCACCGCCTTCCACCTCAGAGGCGTGCAAAGGCGGTCCGGGGGCTCGAGGTGACTCAGAGCGCTCAGATCTCCGTGGCTTCGGAGCGAAAAGCCTGTTGACCAGCTACGGGGCTGCACAGGAGTGAAGTCTCTCTGGTGTGAGAAGCGCTGGTTTTCAGCGTGCCGCTGACCCGTGCGATGCCATGTGGATGCTCTATGGTGCGTCCCGTCTACACAGGCACCATCAAACCACACAGCAGCGTGGCGGAATTACTCCCTGGGTGCAGTTTTGGTAGTGCAGGCAGGCCGTGAGGTGTGAACAGGAGTAACAGCGGCTGTGAGTTGTGATGGTTTCTGTTTAGTATTGAACTTTTCCCTCCGGAGAGCCTGGCCCAGCGCTGTGCCCGCAGCAGGCAGCAGCTCATGTCGCTGCTGGTGGCACGGTCCTGCCAGGGCAGGGGGGAGGAGAGCGTGTGATTGGGGACACTGAATTTGAGTTGTTACACTGGGAGCAATGCAGGTATTTCTGGGACATCACAGTGTCTGGGTCAGGACTGAGAGCTGCCCGGTTTGTCCCAGTGCTGTCGCTGCGTTGCTGAGGTGCCCACAGGCAGGATGGGTCTCACTGCCTGTATTTCCTCGTTATTTAAGTAAAATGATGTGCCATGATGAGCATCTTATTTGCATGACCACATCTGGAAATGCTAACTCTCGGGGGATTTTTTTTTCCTTTTGATTGCGAAGGGCAGGAACGCTTCACCTCCATGACCCGGCTGTACTACCGGGAGGCGTCAGCCTGCGTTATCATGTTTGATGTCACCAACGTCAGCACGTTCAGCAACAGCCAGAAGTGGAAGCAGGACCTGGACAGCAAGCTCACGCTGCCGGACGGGAGCCCTGTGCCTTGCCTGCTGCTGGCGAACAAAGTGAGCGGCTCTGGACGCGCTCTGTGCGTTTGTGTGTGCACGTGCGTGTGCGAAGTGGAAGGAGCCCCCTTTAGCACTAAGCCTTGCCCAGGGCTGTCCCATAGCCTGTGGTCTTTTTAATCCTTAACTCTTCATGAATTTTCTTTCTCCTCCGTAACTGGGCACGGGTAGGACTTACTGCGTGATGGCACTAAGGAGATGGTGGCAGCTGCTCTGTCCTGGGACGCCTTGTGCTGTCGCAGCTCGAGCTCTGCAGCTCCTGGGTTATAAAGCTTTGCTTTTTCTTTTTTGGTCTTCAGCTCGCAGCAGCCTGGGAAGGCTGTGTGTGACGCCGCAGGTGAAGTTTCTGCTCAGAGCTGCCAGAGGGATGTCTAGTTTTCGTTTGGACGCAGTGTCAAGTTTCACTCTGTAGACTGGTTGCTGTCTTTTAATGATTTATTTTCCTTTCATTTAAAAACTACCTTTCTGTTCTTCGTGTGCCAACAGTGGCTCGGCAGCCCTTTCCAGATTCAGTTTGAGACTTGCCTGGTTTGAGAGAGTGTAAAACTGGAGATGACTCAAAGAACGTGATGGGTGGGCAGGAGGGTGGCTTTTCTTCCCCACTCTTCACAAGCAATGCTTTCCCTCAAAAGCTGTTTGAGATAACGTGTTTGCCTGCGTTAGGAAATCTGCCTGACGGTGCGCGCTGCAGTCGCGCTGATACAGGCTGTTACGGGACAGGGTTTCTCCCGGCCTCTCCGTACATCCCAGTGGCACCGCACCGGTACCGTTTCCTTGGTGCTGAGAGGCCAGGCAAATTTTGGATGAGGGACAATGCTTTCTTGTCCCGAACCTCCATTCCAAGCATGCTTGCCTGAGGTGTGTCAGTATCTCAGATGAGATAAATCCATTGCTGCTTGCACCATCCCATTAAGAACCTTGCCCTAAGGACTCTCCGTCAGCTCGCGGTCTGGGCGATGTGAAGGGCTGAGCCTACCCGCTGCCCGCGCGGCTGAGGGGGAGAATTCCCCTCCCGGCTTAAAAATGAAAAGGCTGAACTTAAGATGACTGTTTCTTGTTTTACAGTGCGACCTTTCCCCGTGGGCAGTGACAAGAGAAGAAGTGGATCGGTTCAGCAAAGAAAATGGCTTTTCTGGCTGGGTGGAGACGTCTGTCAAGGAAAACAAGAATATTAACGAGTCCATGAGGTAGGCACAACGCTGGCGATACGCCGGAGAGTTAATTCCCTCTTTCAGACGTGGCCATCTTGAGGCGAGGGGAGATGCTGTCAGTAAGTAACAAATAGCAGCAATAACATGCAAGTAAATCTCCCCAGGGGAAACTGGATACTGAAAGGTCAGAAGTGTTTCTCTCCTGGGTTAAGCTCTGACATGCTTTCGGAAACAGAAAGTCTCTGAACAATACCAGGGATGTTTTTTCATATGCTGGCCTCTACCAGGAGGATGGGACTTTTGGTGCAAAGATATTAGGAATTCTTTTGTGGTGCACCAGTCCTATGATGGAGACTTTGGCCTGTTCTGAAAGACATGAGACTGGCTATTGGCACCTGAGGTTGGGCGGCTGGTAGCTGGGAAGCCTGTTGCTCTGTCCCAGTCCTAAACTGGACTCAAGGTGTGGTGGTTGCCGTCAGTGGTGTTAGTTCTCCGGTCACTGCAGAGCCTTCTGATGCTGCCAGGCAATAGCAGTAATGCTGTTGTCAGTGCTATGAGGTTCCTTAACCTGCTTGTTTCGTCCTTAAAAGTTCTGGAGTTTTGTGTCCTTCTAGGATGAACTGCTATTTCTTGTTTGTACTGCTGAACTTCTGTGTGGCCCAATGCTGCTCACCAAAACAACCTCACATATATTTGTCTTCTAGAGTGCTGATTGAAAAGATGATGTCCTCATCCACTGGTGATGGAAGCTCCTCTGCTGCCGGGAGCGGGGATTATATTAATATAAAAGAGACAACCCCGCCAGGCTGGGCTTGCTGTTAGACGCACTGACCACGCCATCCGCCTTGGGTCTAGCAGCAAAGTCCTTTTATTATCATCATCATTTTTTTTTCCCTAAACTGGCTGTCACTGGTTTGGGGGTTTATTTTTACGTGATCGTGAACTGTCTTCTGTTCAGTGCATATTCGTACTCAGCAGAGCATGGCTGCAGTGACAAGGAGAGAGGAGTGGGAACAGGATTCCTCTTCTTCTGGTGTAGCAGCAACTGGAAGCTCTGCTGCCAGTAATGTAGCACGGCCCATGTTCAAGCACGCGGCGTGGATTAATATTTTTTTTTTAAATGTTGAGCACTTCATCTTCTGACATGTGATGGCCTGTCTTGGGCAGGGCAAAGCATGTCGAAGGTACATTTTTAATATTCTTGCACCTTTTATTCCCCACTGCCTGCACCCACCGTGCACCGAGGCACCAGTCCGAAGCGTTACAGTGACTTTCATTTGACGCGCGCAGAGTTCAAGCGATCTCTCTGTGCCTGTGGATTCCCACTGTGGGATTACCCCAAACTTTACTTCATGCTCAGGATCTACGTACCTCTGCTTGCGTGCCCTGGGGAGACCAACGCATCTCGTCATTGCCACTAACTGTCCTTACGGTGTGAAGCCAGGTGTGGATTAGCATGGTGTCCCACTTCACCAGACCTATGAAATTATCAGTGTGGATTTGAGAGACGGTGTAGCACAGCCCTTGTTTCCGTGTGTAGTAACCACGGTACTGAAGAGCCAAGACCTCCAATTTTTGTCAAGAATCGCCCAGTTGCCGTCTGTTCGTTCCTTCTCACTCTCCCTCTGTCCAGCACAATCCCCTGCGTTCTGTTCTGCTGCCACTTTATTCGGGCACGGAGAGCTGAATGAGGAACAGGTTGTAAACTCCTTTGTGTGACAGAACAACAGTCCTTTTCACTCTCAGAACACCCTGTATCCTACCATCTCAAATAGCTTTGCAAGTGCTGATGAATTGCCTCCCCGCAATTATTCCGTAGGGATGAGTGGATTTGGTAGCAGGGATGGTGCTGGAAAGGCAGCTCTGGGAAAGCCCACGCGCTGCTGTTAGTGCTGCGCGGGGAAGGAAAGGAGAAGGCTTTGCGGGACAAAAGGCGATGAGGGGAACCGCTCCCCGCTTGCCTCTTGCTGCCTGCTTTCCCCGGCGTATCCCTGGGCACCCACTGCTGAGAACGGATCTTGCCAACAACAGCAAGAGATGGGTGGAAGCAGACTAGATAGTTATCTCAGCAGCGGTAATGGGGAACTCGGGGGTAGGGCTGGAGTTCTGTAGCGCCGCGTGCGTTTTCCGTAAGCCTGCGACGTTACAGAGCTGTCCTGCCCGTCTTTTAGGTTAGGGTGTGAACAAGTGGCCTTCCATAACGTTTTTCCCTTCTCGAGTAGTTTAAATGGAAAACAGGGCTATACATTGGTTTGTCCTGATTCCTGCTGAATTGGGACTGCTTTTCCCTGGCAAAGTATTCCTTCTGTCTTACTTTATATAATCTGGGGGGGGGGCGGTAAGAACAGGAACTAATTGCCTTCGCTACGCACAGAAAATTCAGAATTTTCATTCTCTGGACTTGAAAAGGATCGATAAGAAACAGGAAGGACTAAAATTTAGAACTAGGGTTGTGTCCCACAATTTTAATTAAAAGCTAAAATGTCTGGGCTAGGAGTCTGTTGTGCAAATACTGGCAAATTTGGTTTTATGGGCACTTAAATATACCCTTTTCTGCGCCATTGCGTTCACTGTAGAACTGGTTAGCCACAAAATTGAACTGTCTTGTTGAATTTTACTTCCTAAATATTGTGTTTATAAAAAAAAAAAAAAGAAAAATATGTTTTTAAATCCTACAAATATACAAATATTGCTAGTTCTTCATGGAACTTGGGGAGAAGGGTCAAATTTTTAAAGTGATTTGTCACAAAACCGTTAAGATTCATGTGTTATTTATTGAATTCTCTATATGCACCTCAAAGCGTTTCAGCAAAGAGGTCGAATGTTAGAGCTTTCCTTACGGATGGAGAAACCGAGGGGCACAGTGGGAATCTCGCCCAGGACCAACTAACTGCTCGAGTCAGTAAGAGCTCAGCGCTGAACGGAAATTTTCTAATTCCTGTTTTGATGGCCCAGCTGCCAGGCCACGCATCTTGCAGGAAAACATCTTTCTGCCTTCCGCACGTCAGTTTGATAAGTACCAGTGCCTCCTTGGTGTCTGGACCCCTTTTTCATAAGTGCCTCTCAGAAACAAGGAAAAAGCCAAAGGTGGAAGGTTTTCTTGTGTTATAAATCATTTCTGTTCTGCCCGGTGGTTTCCGGTACCGGTGTGTATGCCTTGGTTGGTTTTTTTTTTTTTCCACACTGCTTACTGCTTGTTAACATCTTAATAGACACAGTAGAGAAGTGTCAAAAAACAAGCCAGCACAACAGAAACAGTCGTTGCTCGAGATCGGTATAAAAACCCAGCCAGACAGGAAAACGACTTTGCTGTGCAGACGTGCGTGTTTTTTCAGAGCTTGGTCTGTGGCGCACAAGGTGCTTAAAAAAGCAACACAAAATGATAAAAAAAAAAAGGCTTGATTTAGTCCTGTAAAACAAACTGATTCAAAAGCCCCATCTAAACGTGCTCTTTGCTGGGATGGGCAGCGTGGAAAGAACGGCTGCCTGTGAAATTGATGGTGCCCAGCTTGTGCTGGCTGAAATAATTCGTGGTTTTAAAACAACTCAAAGGGAAAAGCCAACTGAAGTGAAGCAGTTTCTGAGAAATATTTTAAACAAAATTAAGTCCCATTCATGCAGACCGATAAAAACTTCAGTGTTTCAAATAAGAATCGGAAAACCCTCGTCTTTGTGATGATGAACTGTGCTTCGCCGGTGTCCTCGTCAGGCGGCAGGAATGACCTGTTTTGAAAAGGAAGGCCGTTAATTCCCCCTTCTGCAGTGCCTACTGTGCTGCTGTACTGTTTGTGTGCTCTGAGCCAACTGTACCTATTTCACTCTTCCACGTGCTGTTTCTCATTCCTACAGCTTTAATTTGTGGTCGCGGCACTGAAAACCACATGGAGTCTAACGGTGTATTTTTTACGTTGAAGACAGCGCACTATGGGTCCACGTAGCTGGAAATTTTTACTGCAATAGAATTTGAAATCATGAGGGCAGACTGTAGTTCAGAAATAAGCCAACAATATAAAAACTTAGACTTTTTTTGTTTAAACCGCTTGCACTTACGCAGAAGAGACAGGGTTCTGATTGCTGTAAAGCTGCAGTATTATTGTGTTTATGCAAAGAGAAGAAACTGCTGGGAGGTTTTCTCCAGCTCCATCAGTAACTCATGCAATATTGCAAACATTTGAAATAAAAGTTGGACATTGCTTGTGTTGGAGTAGTAGTTGTTGTTGTTTTCCCGTCTCAACAATCCTAACAAATGGGTTCAGAAGTTCAGACTAGAACCAGTCTGTGAACAGCAGGGTGTGTGTAAAGCTTACGGCGTGAACTGCCCTGCCTTGCCAGGAAAACACATCGGATCCTTTCCACGGAAGCATCTTGCTGTTTCAATTGTAGTCTTACTGACCTACAAGTGGGACATATGTGGGCAAAACTTTCGCATCTGTGAGTCAGTTATAGCGGCTTTTAATCCAATATATCCAGCTAAGAGGAGAAAGGAAAGAATTCCTTGATGTGGTTGTTGGTTAGTACGCCTTCCTCCGTATGGCTCGTTAATTCGCGCTGTACTTTGGGGCTGGCTCCGCAGGCAGTTGCTCTGAATGCCCCTCTTTCTTTCCTGATCAGCTTGATCTTCATCAGTACTGACTTGCAGGAAGGACGGGGCACATCGGAACCGATCAGAAAAATGGCAGTAATTCCAAAGGAGACAAATGAAGCTCAAGCAAGGCATTAAGTGAACTCAAATTGCTCCTGTAATTAGGTAAAAGATGACCATTTTTTGTATTGTATCTGTCTTCTCAGATAACCCAAAATATATTAAAAATGGTTTTAAGTATTATTTTTAATAAAACTGAGGAATGAGTCTCTCTGAAGATTCAAGTGCAAAGCAAAAGTGACTTGCTCTTGCAGAAGCTGCCATTTTAATGGACTGTGGAGCACATTTTATTTTTCCATGGCAAAAGCAGCTCCTTTTCTAAACAAAATGAGTAATTTGGGGTTTCCAGGGAATTTAAAGTCTAAAGCACCCAAAACTTTCCCTAGACTTTGCATAAGTTCTGCATGTTCTTTCTATCTGCAGGGAAAAGCGGTGGTGGCAATGGAATCAGTACTGATAATAAAATCTACACCTGCTGAAATTTAATTTCATAGAATCACAGAGTGGTCTGGATTGGAAGGGACCTTAAAGATCATCTCATCCAAGACCCCTGCCCTGGGCAGGGACACCTTCCGTAGACCAGGTCGCTCAGAGCCCCATCCAGCCTGGCCTTGAACGCTGCCAGGGATGGGGCATCCACAGCTCCTCTGGGCAGCCTGTGCCAGCACCCACCACCCTCACCATGAAGAATTTCTGCCTTATATCCAATCTAAACCTACCCTCTTCCAGTTTAAAGCTATTACCCCTTGTCCTGGGGGTAATGGCTTTACATTTTCTGCACTTCATAGGAAAAGTATTTCACACCAAATCTAGGGCTGCTCAGTGTAACACACACACACACACACACACACAAGTGATGTGCTGTAAAAATAGATGTATGTAGATTTATTATAAACCCCACAGCATAATCCAACCTGGTACGGGGGCTCACGTCAGAGCACAGAGGTGCTGTGAGCCGAGGGACTGGAATGATGCAGCGAAGGCACGGGAATCTCAGGCTGGCCGTGCCGGGGAGGCGGTGTGACCCGCTCCGGGTGTCCCTGCTGCTGGCAGGGCTGTGACAGAGCCTGTGCTGCCCGCTTGTGTATTCGCCCCCGGCAGAGCCCTCTGAAGTCAGGCCCTAAATGGCGGCACGCTTACATGACAAAGGGGCTGCGACCAGAGGAAGGGCGCTGGGATCAGCCCTCCCGGGCCCTAACCTCCCTTCCTAAGCACCTCCAGGGCACGGCAGGCCCGCGGCCGGACCCCGCTCCCAGCCCTGCACCGGCCGCAGCCCCACGGGGCGACCGTGGAGGGGAGCGGATCGTGCATCGGGGCGCCCTGAGGGGAGAGGCGGGCAGCAGGGCCCTGCAGGCCCCACCCGTGGGGCCCGGCCCTGAGGCCACGGGGCTGCGCGGCCCCTCGTGGGGCGCGGAGCGGGGCCCGCACGGACCCAGCAGCAGCGGGAGGGAAACGTGAGGGGAGCGGCGCTGGCGGGCGGGCCCGGGGCCGGGGTTGCGGGGCCCTCGACGCCCCCGGGGGCCGCTGCGAGGCGGCGCGCAGCTTCCCCGCGTTTTCCCTCCAAAACCACGCCAAGGCCCCGCGCGGCGAATCTGCGGATCGGGCCCTGCGGCCCCGCCGGCCCCCGTGCGCCGCGGGGAAAATCCCAGCGGGTACCGGCGGTGGCGGCGGGGGCCCAGCGGAGCAGGACGCGGCGGCCCGGCGCGGGGCGGCGGAGCGGGGGCGCCGGGATCCGGTGGCGAATCTGCCGGCGGCCCCGCTCTGTCGATCACAGCAGCTTGAGCGTGTGGAGCGTCCTCGCCCTCCTCCCCTCCCCGCGGGGAGAGTGGGCAGGGCCTGCCCGCCGTGATGGTTCGAACTAGCCAATGGGACGCGGCGATCCGCCCGCCACGACCAATGAGCGTGGGAGGAGGTGGTGCCAGCGGGGTAGGTTGCACCGCCCCCCTCTCGCATCCTCTTGGCGGTGCGACCGCGACCATTTTGCGGGGGGGATCGGTGAGCGGCGGCGACCGCGGCGAGCGAGTGGCGGAGCGGTGACCGGGGCCGGGGGGGCCGCGCGGCCCACGCAGAAGAGCGGGCGTTTCCCGCGGCAGCGGGGCGCGGGCCGGCGGCGGCGGCAGCAGCGCCTGAGGGGGGAAGAGGCGGCTCCGGAGGCGCGGCCTGAGGCGCTGGGCCCAGGGCTCCCGCTCGCTCCGGGGAGGG
>JAAGAY010003669.1:0-19233 GCA_011801015.1 Ardeotis arabs
GTGTTATTTAGTCTCTATGTGACCTGATAGTACCTAAAACACAGGTTGAATGGAGATATGAGTATCTGTGTGTAGTGATGTACAAATATCCTTAAATAATTCATTTCTGGATCCTGAAAAAAATGACTCTGTGGGTACCATTGACCATATCTTATATGAAGTATTATCAAAACCAAACATGCATTCAGTAAATTGCACTTAAAATCCATGAAATAAAAAAGATCACTGAACTTCAAGATTTTAATTCAAACATTAATTTTTAAAATTTTCCTGCCTTGCTCTGTCAGATTAGAGATGATGTACGTACAGCTGGCTCATTGGATCACTTATTCCCTGAGACTCTTGCCCCAAAGGATTTGACCTCTTTCTGTGCATGCATGAATAAAATGAGATCTGGATTTAAACAGAATTCAAGCAGCTGCAATTGTTAATAGGAACCTTAAAAACCAGGGTTGGGTCTATTAGCTTTAAAGGATAGATTTGATCTTACAGTTGATGATAGTGGGAAATCTCACTTTAGTGTCAGCAGTCAATAGTTAGAGGGGTTTTTTTGTGGTTTTGTTTTGTTTTGTTTTGTTTTTTATTAGGAGGTATGTGTATGTTATTTCCCATAACATTCATCTGGGTGAGATTTAAAGCAAAACTTGCAGATTTCTATGGCATGTCTCCTGTCTTTCTCTGCTACTATATCTCACCTAAGAAAGAGCAGTTTCATTCCTATAAATAAGTCCTTTGGTAAAATCTTTACCAACACATTTTCAAATTCTTCCCAGAAGCAAATGGATCACAATTCAGGCCTAAGAATATGTTATCAAAGACAGACAGATGTAGTAGGTGGAAATTTGTGAAAGAGGGATGGCAGAAAAAAACCAGTTGCCATCTCTCTCCTTCACTTGCAATAAACACAATTTATTATCTTTACACAATATTTTCTATCAAAACATGCACAAGCAGTGAGTCCTTCATGCTTATTTTCAAATAAATCTTTGCTTGAATGTCACTGCAACATACCTGGAATTAAAAGCCAGTTTGTGAAGAGCATACATAGATCCATTAATTCCAGGGAACCACAGCAGCATTTTGACCAAAGCAGAGTGAAGAACAGCTCCTGTCCACACAGTCAGGATTATCAAGGATACCGTAACTACTTTATTCTGATTTGTCTTGCAATCAAATGTTTACCAGGGTTAACTGAAGATCAGACTGCTTTTTCAAAATGCATGGAAACAATTCCTAACATATCTAAGGCTAAATCTATGCTTGGTATTTTGTTCAGACTTGAGTCCATCATCTTCTGTGAATTTAGCAACTTTGCCTCTAACAGGCAACGACCCTTCTAGGAAGGCAGCATCTAACAGCTCGCAGGTATTAAGCAACAGCTTCGTAGCAATGTCTGAATGGCAGCTGCTGGTGTTATGTCTTATAAAGGACTTCTTGGTAATTAAGCTATTTGATTCAAGCAGGCAGTGGTGGAAAATCCCACCAGGGGAGCATGGCTCCCTCTCTGATGTTCTCTGGAGCCATCTACTTCCCTGCACTTATATAGTCCACTCAAATGTATGGACCACAAATGGGCCAAACACAGGAATATTTCCAAAACTGTCAAAATGGTCACTGAACTTTTTTTTAAAGTGATTAAAAGAGGAAATTCCAAGTATTGAGACATACTGGTAAAAGGAATTAAGTTATTTTAGAAAGACTCAGCCATGAGTCCTCCACCTTCTTCCATCTTAGAGTTAGTGTCACTGACACCAAAAAAAAACTTGGAAAAATCTACGGTCTTTGACTCTTCAGGAAAATGCTTGAGGATTGTAGGAATCTTTTTGCACCTTAGTAGCCTTTATTCCTGTACATACATGAGTTTAAATGCTATCCAAGCATATATTATTGAATCAATAAAATTGTCTAGGGAGGAAGGGAGAGAGTGGAAGAGTCTAGCAGAAGGATATGATGAACATCGGATAATAGCTTCCTGATTAAGACTATGCAGCAAAAATTCAGAATCTTTTACATATCAAATGCATTTTGGAGTTGACTAAAGAAATTTCCTTAAAAAAAAAATATTTTTAAATAATACTAAATTGATCTCAAAGACACTCCCTGGAGATGTCAAAGTAGGCAAATTGTCCCCTAGAGGCATCTCAGGAACATAACAATGAGCAGCTGTTAGACCTCTCTCCAGGGTAAGCCAGCTTTCCTGCCTCCTGTCACATGCTTGAGCAGATAGGTAGGCAGAAATAGGGTAACATCGTGCCATTTATTGTATTTTAAAAACTGTGATAAATTAGTGTTGTAGACATGTGCTAGAGAAAAACAAGAAAAAAAAGTTTGAAAGCGGATGTTTGAGAAAGACCAGGTTTAGCACTGATCAGAGAGCTAGAGGTCACACTACATTAAAAAATCTGACTATTTTTCCTGGTCCAAAAATCTATATTTCTTAAAAATCTATGTTTCTAAAATGTCCAGAACTTCATGACTCACCATGACCTGCTTCTGTAAAATAGCCTGCATTTGGATGAAACAATATTTTTTGAGAGAAGTCCTGTTGTGAAAACCTCTTATGCTTCTCAGACCAAAACCAAGTCTCTGGTCCTGAAACAGAACCATTTAAGTCAGTGGGGTTTCATCAGTGCAGCTCAGAATAGAATCTGCGCATTAGCATGTTTAAAGCATTTGCTCCCTGCCAGAGTGCTGCCTTAATTCACTTTCCTGAATAAACTTCAATTTCAGCACTCAAAATTAATTTAATATTGTGGACAAATGAAATTATTTCAATAGTAATGTTAAGAAACAGAAAGGGCTAAGGAAGTGCAGATGAACTATAACTAAATAAGGATTGTATTTATTTTTGAAACTTCCAAAAGTGTGCTAAGTGTTTATAACAGAGCATATGGACCCTTCCTGGCCCTAGGGATCAGCTAGCTCTGCTTTGGTTGAACACAAATGCTGGGAATCAGCTAAAGGGCACCATTTCTAGCTGAAGAATGACATGCGCCCCATCCCACAGAAGAGGAGGAAGAAGAAACAGGCTTCCTCTAGCCATTTTTATGAGCACTTAAAAGATGAAGTGGAATTTGTGGGCTTACCTGGTGAAATGAATTTTTTCTGATACCAAAGTGGCTGGAGAGTTGGTCCAAGAGTTGATTTGGAAGGAAGATTAAAGCTTTATTTGATCATCTGGATGGTCCTAGTCACTCTATTTGAAATGAAACCAGTCTGAGAGACAAAGAGCTGGTATTTGCTTGGAAGAAGCTGAGATAAAGTTACTCTGTTCAAGGGGAAAGCTAGAAAATGTTACCGTCTAGAATGAATGTAAGAACTCATAGAGATGTGATGGAAGAGCCTGACAAGCAGCCCTAGAGAAAGGCAGAGATTACAGCAATGTGATCAGATGGTGACTCTTTTAAAAATCACTTAATCAAACAAATGAAATCGCTTTGCAGGAACATAGGAGTTCTCATGCTCAGCCTCATCTAATGCAGACTTCACCTGAGACTTCAGATAAAAGTTGATTTACTTGATCTGGGTTTTGCAACAGATAAAGAACGTAGCAAAAAGTCCTAGGCAGGTTATGGCTGCGTGTACCACAAAATAGAACTGAAGATATATGATGTGAAGCAACTCCTAGAAGGAATCATGTAATTTATCAAACGATCTGTGTTTGCCATCTAGTGGTGCAAAGCCAAACTTTTTGTTCTGATGCGTGAGAGCAGACAAGACAGCTTAAATCTCTCTCAGCAGCAGACCTCTCCCATGCAGAAATACGGTTGCTTTCAGGCAGATGGTGGTGGCAACTGTATACCTGTCGCTATAGGAACTAGGGGCAGAAATCTTGCAGCCCTTGACCCACCAGACTTCGGACTAGATCATTAGTGAGTTAGCAAGGGCTATTCAGTAATGGATCTGTCACTCGCTTTTAGTATGCTGGTCATTGCTCTGGTTCTTCGATCTGACAGTCACAGATTCTAAGACTACTCAGGCATCCAACTTTTCGCTACTTTCTGTGAGAATTCAGGCAACTAGATATCCTAGGGATTTGAGATTATGTTTTAACAGCTTGTAAACCATGCTTATAAAATCCTTGGCCAAGGTTCCTCCAGATTTCTAGAGGCATCAGCTATGCACTACAGCATCCCTCTCTGAAGATACATTATTATCTTCCAACCAGGAGAATGAACTACAAAGAAATTAGCAGATCATTAAAAAATCTGTACAGGGAATATATACCATTCTGGCAAGGGAACATATATACTTAAACATAGGCTATATGCCTAGTTTTCTCTCAAGGATGTGTGAATAAAGTACAAGGATTAACTTTATTTCTCAGTTATGTCGTATAGTAAATGCAGGACAAGGAGGATGCATTAATAGAAATATATTTTATCAGAAGACATTATATACAGCATGATATCTAACTATACATGTTATTTACTTGGATTTCTTGCTATATAGTTAAGAAAATAATAATTATATATTGATTTTTTTTATCAGTACTCAGGAAGTTTAAAATTATTCCCACATCCCAACTAAACAGCAAATGTTTTCAGGTTTTACTGTAAAAACATGGCTAGGAATTCAGAGTTGGAGTGTCTCTGTGGTTGAGGAGCATCATTTTAGCTGCCCCTGGGATTTTCCCTCTGAAGTCATACAGATTTTTGTTTAAACTCCTTTCAAAAGGCACAATGAATGAAAACAAAGCAATACAAATTATATAGAGAACAAATCCCAGATTACTAAAACAAAGATTAATGAGATCGAATTAACTTGACTATGTAGTGTTAATCATATTAACACTAATATGATTCTGAAAAGTGTACCTATACAATAACACCACACATTTAACAAAATATGTGGAAGAAAAATTTTAAAAAATTACATGCTATTAGCTATGGTCCCTTCTTTCAAAAAAAATTATTGAATATTCTATTTATTGAGCAGCTGTTGCTATGTTCACTCATTCATTCATGCACACATTCAACTATTATTTATTTAATTAATTATTCAATCAATTGTTCACTGAGGGACCGTATATGATCTATGTTTTACAATTGACCTCAAAGAGTGAGGCAGCTGAATGCATCCGATAGAAAATAGAAAAAGGCATCGCAAGGTTCACAACAATTATCCAGGGTTCAAAGCCAAAAACGATTTCTTCTAGTCCATTGTCATATTCCGGGCGGCACCCAAATGCTGGTGGTATCCAAAGCTGCAAGGAAAGAATGCAAAAGGCCAATATTAATCACCAGCAATATGAGGGATGAGTCGTTCATGACCGTGACTCCACCAAACTGCAATTTGGCTTCAGAAATCCCTGAGAAAACCCTTCCTGTTGCTCCTGGGGCACACTGGTGGAAGAGGGTTTCAACTTCCACTGCTGCTACAGCTTTTGTGCTCTGACTAAAACAAGTCTAGGCTTCCAGATTCTATGTTTAAATAAACTGTGTTCCCCAAAGGCATATTCACTTATTCTTCCAGAAGAAGTAAAATTTACTTGCTACAAACTATAGAGCCATGTAATTTTCACATACTTATCAGGCTTGAAAGGTTGGGAAGCTTTTGGGTATTAACTTGTGAATTATGTTCAAAGTGTCTTACCGAAAGGTTGCACAGGAATAAAAATGCAGCTATGTTCTTCAGAATTCTCCTCTTGTTGTTAGTAACTGAGTTTCTACTGTAAAATGAGAAATCTGAGGCTGAATGCATGACCAAACTATTTTCCGGACTCATTTCTTCTTTGGCTCCACCACCATTGTCTCTCCCACAGACGCTGCCCTTGAACAGGCAGGGTACCTCTCCGCTGTCACGAGCGGCTCTGCCATTGTAAATCTCTTTGTATGAGGGGGTAAGTGACAAAGTGCTCCCCCGAGATATAGTCACTATTCGAAGAGTTTTGATATCGTCATTCACCTTTTCCTGCTCACGATGTATGGATTCAATGATAAAGAGGTTCTGAATATATTTCTCAATAATAACTAGGACAGAGTAGGGCAGGTTATACCATGTGTATTTTGGGTGAGCTTGGGCACAGATAATGGCGAGGATCGAGCCCCAGGAGAGGAGCCAGGACCCTGCAGCTGTGCCCACCAGCAGCTCTGCATCAAGTTTTCGGGCGGGATTTTTTGAATTATCCAACGATCTATCTTCCAGTCTGTAGATGAGAAGGGCAACAATTCCAGCTGTACACATCAGAGCCAATACAAAGATCGCATGCAAGTAAAACATAGTAAGTGCTAACTCACTTTTGACTTTTGAACCTCCAATCTGAATTAAATAGACAACAACTATGGCTATGGTGCTAGTTAACACCATTAGTCCAAAAATCATTCCAACAGTTATGCCATGGAATTTGAATGGAGTTTTGTGTTGCTGGTGATGCTCGACTTTGCGGCCAATGTTCTTCCACAGGACATAGAGCATCGTGGATGCTAGGATGTGGTACTCTATATTAAAGGGGTACAGATAATATATTCCTTGAGAAAATATCGAACAGAGAGTTGTTGTTGTGCAGTTGCATTGAGGTGCATGATCATCTAAAACTAAAGGAGAGGGAGAGATTAGTTATGCACATTATAAGGCTTTCTCATTTAAAGTGAATAAATAAAACATAAATAATAAAAGGTAAGATTCAGTCAAACAACACACCATGCCGCCCAGTTAGCCACCTAAGAAAAGGTCTCGTCATTGAAGTCATTAACCTAAAAAAGCTTTTGCACATGCACTGAACTATGAGCGCTGACTTCACTGCTCAGCTGCTGAGCAATAATCACATCATGAACAAACGCTGCACCAAAGTGCACCGAACTTCAGCAGGGGCTTGGTGAAAATACTTTTTTATAGTAGGACAATCCAGATCCCAAGGGCTTTGAGTCTTCAGCCCTTCAGCTCGGAAGGCTTTTATAGAAGCCCGGGGATCTGTGGATCCGATCAAGAGCAAGCTTAACAAGGGAAGGGCTCCGTTCTACTAGAAGTATCAAGAGCCACTAACTTGTGATTTGCCTGCTCTCCACTAATGCTCCATGATTACAAAATCTCTGAGCTATCAATTCAGCTGCCTGATCATTCATGGAAAGTAGATAGTTTCCATAGATACATCTAAGGGGTAACACTTGCAAATAGATGTAAAATTGTGGGCATAATTTTAGACACAGTTATGCTGAAAATACTGTTTTACAGATTTTAAAATTAAGTTTTCACTTATATGTGAACTTTGGCAGGAATTATTAAAAATGCCTAAAATTTTATACAGACTATAAACAGGCAAAAAATAGTTCAGACTTTGGCTTTGTAGGTGCAAAATCAGGAGTTTTTAGGATACGAGCACTACTAAATTCCTCTTCAAAAGTTGTCTGTCTATATCTTCGCCCCAGTGAACACAATCAAGATTTATCAGCTGTACCAATAAATTTAAATGGGAAGAAAATTACTTATAGCTGCTGAGAACTTTTATTTCTTCTTTCAGGTTAAGCACTCTTAATTTCCCTATGCTTCAGTGGTGTTTGAAAGCGGAAGGCATCCCCAGCAGTTACAGTCAATGTTTGTTCACTATAACTTGCATCATCTTACCAATGGAGAAAATGGTTTGTTACAAAAAAAGAACCACCCAGAGCAAAATCCTTGTCTAGCAGCACTAATGGATAACTCCTATCCCTCTGAGCCACCCCCTTGAATCCCATAGGGCCACTCACCACGCGTAACCACTCTCCTGGGAGGGATCTGCAGGATTATCCACGCTTGTTTTGCTATGAATAACTTACAAAATAGTAAACTCAGGTTTTAATGCTGCTGTGTTCAATTTACTTCTATGATTTACTAGTAAAGGGATTCCTCAGTGATGTTATTCCTCAAATAAAATGTTTTTTTTTTTTAAATCTGCTTGTTTGGAACTTCTGGAATTTATTTCTCTTCTGGACCTCATCCAAAGGGGAAATGAGTAAACAGAAAATGACAGTCTGAATCACATATATGATAATGATCATATAACATTTCAGTTATGATCTGAACTGATCACATAGCAGCTCATTACCAGTTGTCCGGGAATGACTATGCTGACATAGTCATGAATGACCCAGCTCCATTTTACAGTAACACAATATTTTGTATGAGAGCACATTAGAGCAGGAATTCCAAAATGTACGAACCCTTTCACTTACCTACTGTTATGTTCCCAAAACCAAGTGTGATTAGTCTTTCTTTATGTTCGTTCAGTTGATGTTTTGACTCTGTTAACACTCCGTTTGTCCACAGGAGTAAATTTGTGAACACGGAATGGATAACCCCAAACCTACAAAATAAGCTAATTATTGAAAGAATCTGCACAGCGTATACCTCCATATATGTTAAATAAAATGGATTAACTTTATGTAGATGTGCTACATGGTGCTATTTATTTGTTAGTGCAAGGAAAATAAAATCATAACTGATCTCTCTGAAGATGTTCCTCAGTGGAGCACAATGAATGTTAGACTTCCAAAATTTTAGAGAAACACAATAGCTTAATGTATTAAAGCATTAATAGCATGCTGTTATTATTTGTAATGCTCTTTTGTGTGATGGTTGTTATTCTTTGGGCTGGACAAGCTTCATGTTAATGACAGTGACTGAACAGTCTGAACAGGGTTAATTGCTTTGCAAGTCGTATTTCACAGCCTTCTGCGGTGCTCCTTCATACTCACTGTGGCTGGTCTTTCTTCACAGATACCACTGCCTTCCCTAACTTCTAGTCCCTGCATTTTTGTCTCCTGGAGAGAGCTGAAGTCAACATAGGGCTTTATCCCATTCGGACTACTGGTATGGTAAGGGTAGGTCTCCAAGTGTTTTTGAGACTCCTGATTTTTGACAAGCCATGCGTTTTTCTCCTGCACCTGAGGCTAGTAATGTTCCTTCACCAAGAAACCGTTCTTTATTACTGCACTGTTCTCACTGAAAGACTTGCCGTTAGGGATTTTTAAAATTCTACTCATAGAGTTGATTTCACTAGCTGACATTGCAAAGCCTTCTACGATCTCCTCCCCATTAGCATGAGGCTTGAACACTTACCCAAGATACTAAAACAAAAGGAGAACCTTCCCCATAAATTGGGTTTCTGAGTAAATCTATTTTACCTCCTATAGAAACTTACTATTATGTGATAGATAGTTATCATGTTGCAAACAATCAGCTATGGAGTATCACCACAGAAACTGGTCAGCTCATTGATCATTTGAGACAAGCATTTTAAAAGTTACCTTGTTTGTTTATTTACATCAAGGTACAGACAGAGCAATCTACATTATTCCACTTTCTCACAAAACCAAAAATACATCGGAACTGGCTCTGCTGCCTCAAAGACTAGTCCTCAGTTCTATAAGAAATGTGTGTTTTCAGCTGTTTCAGAGGACACATCAGTCACACTGCGAGAACCAAGTTCTGGTGTCAGAAATGTGCACAACCCTTACTGATTTGGGTACATGGGATATCACAGGGGAGGCTGTGTTTCCCAGTGAATTTGCACATCTACATCTAGTTCCAAAAGCTGCTTTCCATAAAAATCAATATAAAATACCTCAGATATACTGCACTGACGGCAGGTTGCTGATGCAGATTCCCTTTCAGTAGCTAAATAAAGAAAACACAATATAGCGCATTGTCCTAAGACACATATGGGGTGCTTCCTTCCTTCAAAAAAAGCAAGTGTCACTATGGTATCATACATTGTCCATTTCCCTCTCTCATGATAAAAATAGACTTATTCTGTGATTGTTTTATATTATAAAATATAAGCACAGTTTAAATAAGAAAAAATCATTCAAACTATTATCTTCTCACTTGGGTAAATTGAGTTATTTTTAATTTATATTAACACAATTAAGAGGAGAATCAAACTCTGTAAGTTTTCAATGTCCCTCATACAATAGGTGTTAAAGCACTCTGCAGACCTACACCTATTAGCATTCCAGATAAGGATCAGATCCACTTTACCTTTCAAGTGTTTTGAAAGACTGGATAATGTCCTTTGCATGACACCAAAGAAAGTACACCTAAATGAAAGGAATACAGAGAAATGTCATTACACTAATGAGCATGTATGACACTCAAAAAGGAAAGTGCATCTGTAGATGGAAACTCTGATGATTTAAACTGAGGTAGCTCCATCTCCACACTCTGATGTGCACCCAGAACTTCTCTGGCTTGATGAATCTTAAGATTTCTTATATGCAAAGTCAGTGGCTCAACAGTAGAAAGTCTCAGTATGACTCATCAAAACGTACCTTGTGTCTGTATCTGGAGAGGCTTTTATTTCAAACGAAAGCAAGCTACCAGCTGTGGACAGCAGTGTGAGTGCTGCATGGTGTGGTGATGCCAAGTTTAAATGATATATTAAATATGTTAAATTCTAGGGAGGGAGAGAGATAAGTGAAAGTACGCCAGATTTGATTAATAAAACAAGCAACAGACACCTAGGAAGCAAGAGAAAAGGTTGTACTATCATCTTGAGAGACAACTGCATTAGGAGCACGTGCAGTTGAACTCAAGTATGGTGCAGAAAGCTCAAGCTGGAGAATAAAAGAGAGAGACCGAACAGTACTGAGATAGCAAGTAAAGGGGAAAGAAGTATTAAAAGTGGGAATCTCTGTTTGTGGGAGGATAATGGAAACCTCAGGATACAGATTGTTGCTGATACAAAAACCGGTTCCAAGTGCTGATAAGTGCAAGGAGAACAATACCAATATTCCTCGGGGATGTTAGGGTGA
Source organism: Ardeotis arabs (assembly GCA_011801015.1). Taxonomy (NCBI): domain Eukaryota; kingdom Metazoa; phylum Chordata; class Aves; order Otidiformes; family Otididae; genus Ardeotis; species Ardeotis arabs. The sequence continues at coordinate 10,731 of JAAGAY010003669.1, forward strand.
AACTGGGTGTCCTATTTACTCAGAATAGCTCCTAGGATACTGAACTTGACAGTAGGTGAACTATCAGAAGATAAATGGTCCGAAAGGTTTCTCTTAGGAATCTGCCTGGTTTGGTGTTCCAGAAATGGTCTGAAAAGTGCAAAGAACTTTGGGTTCTTCTTCAGCAATTGGAGTAACCGGAAGCCCATTTTACCACTGTGCCCATTACTGTAGGTACCCTACATCACAGCTGGTGTTGTCCGAGACATTCAGTATCTGACTTTTGAAAAAGCTAGGAAAATGCAGTTTTCTGTGGGTTGCCTGCATTGCTCAGCAATAACATGTTTATTCATTTCTCTAATGAAGCGTTTATCAAAAGGAGACCACTCTCTAATCTAATGCCATGTTCAACTTCCCCTTTCTAGGATAGGTGCAGTAAAATCCAACAACAGATACAAAAGCATTCTTCAAAACTTATATTTTTTAAGTTTTGAAGATTTGTTCAGACATTAGAGTCAAGAAAGTGGGAGGGAATAGGAAGAGAAAAGTCAGTAAGGTAAAGAAATAGCATAAAATCCAATTTTTGCTCACACTCATTGCCTCAAAGGGACTTCTGCTGGCAAAAAGAGCGTAATGCAGAGCCTGTCCTGAAGGGCAGGTATGTACGTGTTAGTTCATTGCTTGCACAGGTGCAGGATGTATAAGTTTATTAATTTAATGGCACGTATCAGGATGCCTCATTAGAGTAAAATACAACAGAATCTGACACATATTCTGTAGAAAACAAATCCTTTGTGTTTTAGATGACACATAATTAGGGATGTTCTCTGCTGTAATTTCATCCTGTGTTTCAAAGACAGGAGATTTGTCTTAGGTAAGAGGTATCTGGTAAATTACTTTTTTACTTTTTCTTTGATTGCTTAGGCTAACATTCAAGACTCCATTATTTTAAGCTAAGTAGATGATAAATTCAGCAACATTGGGTGATGTAAAATTTAAATTAGAATTCTTGTTCTCTTTGTTCAGCATTGTTATACACCGTTTCTTTCACACTCCAGTTTACAGTAGCTGGAAACCCTGTCAGCTCAGGGTCACTGGATGCAATTAAAAATGCTACGTGTAGATCAGCAGGGGAAAAAGGTTTAATTTATTTGGTTTGTTTTTCAGAGGTAAAGCAAAGAAGTTGCGAGACATGGAGAGTGGATATTACAAGAATGTGAAATTAAGATTACTTCAACCAAATCAGAATTTCACCCTCAGAGAAAAGGATAGAAGAGGTCAGAGTAACTGCTTAAAATTCAATGCTTCTTCTGTTACAGAAAGGAGAAAAATGTAGGTTGTTCAAATGCTCATTTACATGCAACCACAACCGCTAGGAAAATCTTTCTTTTCTTTCTGAATGACTTAATCATCTTGTAAAGTGCATTAAATGACCGGGCTATAACTGAGTATCGTAGTTGATTGGCTTTTTCTTTCCTTCTTTCCTACAAATCTGCTGACGGGGGCTCAGAAGAATTCACGTTACAAACAATCAGCTATGGCGTATCACCATGCAATACAGACCCAAAGCCTTACAATAAACAAGCAGCTGCAATATTTTACTGGAGTCACTGACTGTTTGCTGCTGTGCAGCCACTGATAAGCATAACCAAATGCTTCTAGAAGGAAATCCTGCGTTCATTTGTTATAGGAAAGATGTGCAAGTATTTTATAACCAGCTAGGGAAGGGTTTTTTCCCCTTTGAAGTATCAGGCCTCCACCCCTAACCACAATGGGACATCAGCCTGGACAGGTTGAATTGAACTTGCGTGGCCAGTCCTACGTACAGAAATAAGTGAATTGAAATTGCTCATTTCAGCCTGAAAATTCTGAAAGTTATATATGTAACTTGAACTAAAAAAAGCATGTAACTTCAACTACAGGAGAGCATTTTTTTATTATTTCTTTTTGAATCCATGTGAGTTTCATGGCTGAGCAATTTCATGTTGCAAAGTCTGAATTTACACAGAGAGAGGATACACATGTACAACAATTTAACCCTCAGAAGTATCCTATGATATGCTTAGAAATTAAATTAGTGTAAAATTCACTGATGATGAGAAGATAAAAGATATTTTCGGTAAGAAATACAGATATAATATAAAACTGCAACCAGTGACTTTTACCTGTAAGATGGTGTGCACGGCATGTGTAACAGGAAAAACGCCTTCAGTTGGTGATAAACAGTTTGAAAAATCAATATAATATCCAATTTTAAAAGAGTCCAGAATTAAAGTAATCACTGCAAATAATGTAATGCCACCTACAAATGAAAAAGATATTAGAAAATGTCAGTGTACAGTTACAGTGTCTAGAGACAATTTGTATAATATGCTGAAATCTGTTACGGAAATAAAAGGAGATCAATACTCATGTTTTTGTTTAAGGAAATAGAAGTAGATCAATGTTCATGAAGATAATTGTCCCAGTGTAGTAAGTCTCTCTAACTTGTGAAAGCTTCTGCCCAATAGATTACGAAAGCACGTCCCCATACACGCCTTGCACAGTCAGTGCGGAGGAGCCAGTCCAGCAATGGCCAGGACCTGCAGACGGTCAGCACCTTGCAGATGGCTCCCAGATCCTTACAAGGTCAGCCTCTCAAGTAACGGTAGCAGAGAATTGGCCATACAGTGCATGAATTAATACTCTATACAGCCACACAGCAAATTATACAGTTCCAGGGAGCTGAACAATCATGTTACAGTCTCCTGGCCCAAGAGCTCAACAGTAGGAAGTAACACAATCACTTGGTATGCCTTCCCCGTGGTTCAGGAGGTTACGCTTCAGCTCAGAGACCAAAACGACGATGGGCTGTCTGGTTTCTTCTTCTAGAAAGGAACCAAAGATTTCTTTTCAGTATCTATTATCTTCCCCCACACACAAAAAAAAACCCCCAATATATTTATCTGTATTTTATACTCTAAAGATCTTTCAAAATACATACTTCCCCTATTTTTTTTTTTTCTTTTGGGAATGTAAATGCTTGTTACAAACTCATTCTGGAAAGCTATATGGTAACACAATGTATATTATTAAATATTGGGTTTGTACCTGTATGACAAAGCACAACTGGCAATAAAATTACTGAACCAAACTCTAAAGTCTTCATTTGCTTGGGTTTTTTTCTCTCTAGGCTTTTATTCAAGCAATCTTCCAATGGATTTAATTTGGTCTTATTGTAATTAAGACTCGACAAAAATCTATCCACGGACCTTAACTGGACCTCTGGACCTTCAGATCAGTATCTTAATCTTGCTTTGTAATTCCTCACAGAGTAAATAACATCACTAGTGTTGACTTTGATGAATATTTATCCTTTCTTATAAAGGATAAATATTAGTTAGGCCCACAACCTAACTTTCTTATAAGCATCGTGTTCCATTTGACTTGTGTTAATAAAATATATCACTAATTTAGTAATTTATTTAACATAGTACATTTATTATTGAAGCTGCATTGATAAAAAGTAAGTATAAATGATAAAAATACAATACATATATTTTTGTTTGTTATTTCATTGATCCTTTAAAATGAAACAAAAATAGACTCCAGAATTTTTTTTAACCGCAAGGGTATGAATTCCAGTAAGATTTTATGTTTCTGTTTTACAATCTCTCTATAATAAAAACAATGTCAAATTACTGATGGAGTGTAATTTCTACCAAGGGACAGAAACTTTTGTTTTCGTATTTCAAAATCTAAAACCTCAGCTCTGCACTTCATGCATGTGTATAATCCCATACATTTTTTTATTTATGCTTATTATGTCAGCTGATTTCTATTATTTCTAACATATGTAACAGAACTGGAGCCCACATTTAAACAGATGTGCCATTTTCAGTATGTATAAAAGTAAATGGCATCACAAAATGCAAAATTCCAGGCTACTCTTGAGATCAAATGATATGTTTCCTTCCTTATTTGAAGAATTTAAATTATTCTAAAATAAATTAGAATTGTTAATTATTCTGAAATAATTTTACCTGAGGTAATTGGACCTGATCTGAGCAAAGTGTTGGACTAGATGACCTTCAGAGGTCCCTCCCTACCTAAATTATTCTATGATTGATTCTGTGATTCATGGTTTATTTAGAAAGTATGCAGGAAACTCAGTCTGTTTCACTATTTATCTGAAAGATGTCAATCTTAGGAACTGAATGTGTATTATAATTATGAGAAGGAAAATGCTATTTTCTAGAGTAATAAGATTATAAAAATCTTCCACAATTACTCCACAGTGAATTGTTGTGCCAATGTTGACTTCACAGAGTATTTAGAAAGGTATTTAATTTCCCATTCATTACATTGGTAAGGTAATTTCCCAGTGAACTCATGGTGCAGGATCAAGCCCTGAGGAACTGCTTTAGTGAAGTAGTAATGTCAGAGCAAAATGGGTGGAAAATGTATTTTATAATGTAGAAGTTCTACACCCTTGCTTCCATTACTCATGAGAGTAGCTCAGGAGAACAGGATCACAAGGCACTTGTTAACTAGAAATGGGAAGAGGGAAGTGAAGGCAAAGCAAGGGGCTCAGGTTTAAATTCACTAAAATAAAAAGCAAACGCATCTTAGATTACTGATCTGTCTCCTCCATCGTACGTGCATCTTGTCTTTACAGGGATGACCTGTACTGTAGTTCCACTCTGTCTTGCTGGCATTTCACAAGGTCAGTATTTCAGTTGTAGGGTTTTACAGTTTCACATCAATGTCCAGCAGACTATTGTGGCAGGGGACACACACCAAAAAAAAAATCCAACCAACAAAAAAACCATCATAAAGTTTCTTTCACATGGAGTATTTTTTTTTATTCCTTAGGATCTCTCTTCATGTTTCCTTTACCTTCATCAGAGATGAGGTGGCCTTCAATCTGTTCCCACTGAAATCAATAGTTTTGCCATTGTCCTCCAGGGATTAAAAGACTTTATATGACTGAGTTCTTTTAATGTTCAATTATTTCATTCATTCAAGTGATATCTAGATGTTTCTGGCAATCACTGAGATGACCACACTGTAAGCATATACAAAGTGTCCAACATACATAATTAAGGGGCTTCAAAAGAGAATGACTGTACTGATTTGCTTAGGCAAAAATCAAAGCAAAACTATAATGATCACACATACATATGCTAATGTTTCCGTGTTAACTTTTCCTGATGGAAATTTCAGTATTATATACTAAGACTAAATATATATCAGTAACATAAATTATGAAGATAATTACACTATTTTGTTATTTCTATTTGAAATTCAAAGAAATATTAAATTATTGCTATTAAGCATTGTATCATTTTAAAAATTGGGATTTTTTCAAATGGTCGTTGAAACCTGTATATCTTAGGAAATCAGGAATAAGAAAGCCATATCAATACAGTTGTGAAAATGCCACTCTAAACTTAAAATATTCTTTGGATTTAAATAATAGGCAATTCAGTGCAAGCAGGAAAAACATCTAAGTTGAAGTCTGCCAAGAGCTTTGTAAGCTGACTAGCTGTCTACACTTTAAACAGAAGCTGTGCTGCTGGAGAACACAATAAAATAAAGGCATTTGTGAAGCCAATTGATTTTGAGTTCTCTGGCTCACTTGGCTGATCTTCCAAATAACGGTCAGAGACCTTTTCCTAACAGGAGAATGTACTCAGGAGAACAATATTTGGAATAAGTCAAGGAAAGAACTTCCTAAGCTTCCCTGTGATGATTTGGGTGGGGATAACTGTACCTTATAACAGACAAAGCTCTCCCGAAAATTTTCCCACATTCAGACTATAACAGCGGTTCTTGGTCTACCATGCAAGCAGGAAGATGTAGGGTTCATACAGTTGACATCTAGGTGTGAAAAGGCTCAAGGAAACCTTTCTGTGAGCAATTCTTGTAAACTGACCATCTATCCTTTAGCGTTGTTAACCGTGTACCAGGACTCAGTCATAGGAGGGTTTTGTTAAATCATTCTTTTTCTACATTTGTCATAGCAAAATGCTCTAAGTAGCCAGCTACCATTACTTTTACTAAAATGATAGTCACAGTTTGAAGGAAATAATGAAAATATACTCACTTTATACTGCTTAATACAAGGGCATTTACTCTCACAATGAGAGCAAGGAGATATTCTTCAAAAGCAGCTGACAGAGCTAGTAAAAAACTGCAGAGAGCTTTCTGTGGGAAGACTTGATGAAAATTTGTCCTGACTCCGCTCCTCCTTTTTGAACTTTTAGTATTTCAGACAAAAGACTTCTATGACAAAACCATTAGTAGAGAGGAGGGCAAAGGGGACCTTGGCAGAGGAATGGCCAACAGAGTTTTTCCTTAGCTCAAATAAGTTTTCTTTTACTAGTAGAGGATAATGGAGTTGTACAGGCTTGTTGTAACTACAAGAAACTCCTAAGAATAGGAAAGTGTAGGTCTTTCCCTAAGGGCGAACTTGTTGAATTGCAGCCTAGACATCCAAGAGAAGCCGTGGAAGCCGCACCACTTGAGAAGCCAGTACAAAGAGCCATCCTGTGCTGGTAAAAGAAATGGATAAGGTAACCTAGTAGTTCATTCCTGTATCTTATTTCTAAGTTTCTGTGACTCCTTATATCCTGCAGGACAAATGAAATGCTGTGAATGCTATGCCAAAAGAAAAAGGGCAGGGGGTCCTGCTGTACTTACCCATGTTAAGCAGTATTTATTCCATACTTAGGAGGGAAAAGCTACTCTCTGAGTTACAAAAGCGTAGCTTAGTCCAAAATAGGATCAAATTAAGCCTTGCATTAATGAATCTCAGAAGGCTGTAAGCCACATAAGCTAATAAATAACAAAGGCCTGAGACCTGAATACTGTTTTGGAAAACAGTGAATAATCAAAGAGAACAATTCAACAGTTGGTACATGAACTCCATACATTCTAGGAAACAGTCTACAGACCATAGCTGTAAAATATTAGACATTAAAAGAAAGAATTTCCCTGAGCAATTCATACAACACAATTGTTAACAGTTGCAAAGAAAATAAAAGACATACAAGCACTGAGACTGAGAACAAACTAAATGTCCCCTGTTTGAAAAGCAAACTTTACTTTTCAAAATAATCAGCTTTTAGATGTTCTTGGGATTTTAATTTAGGTATTTCATTAGCTGCTGTGATAATTAACTTTTGTCTTGTTGCTAGTAGGTAGGAACTGTTTTATGGAAAAGCTGTCTTACAGCACTCCACTTAACAGACTCACTTTCCAACCCATCATTTACAGTGCCGAGACTGGAAAAGAGGTCAGTAAAACCGGGCTTGCCTATTACTCTACACCATGTTGATGTGCGTTGTTTCTTTTTCTTGGGACCCAGAAACACAGCATTGCTGTCACTGTGCCCCTGTGATGTGCTCCCCAAACAGCTTCTCTCAATAAACCTTTACATCCTTACTCCAGTACGCGCCTGAGTGAGAACAAGGGCCATCACATCCCACCACTACCCTTGCAAACTTGTATACTTTTCCTACAAGCTAATGCGAGCTTTAGCTTCCTTGCTCAGGTGTTTTATGTACTAACCTACAAACTGATCAGGTCAGGGATTTTGTCCTCTTCCATCTAATTCCAGATGTTTGTAAGGCATCATTGTGCACATGTAAATGGCAATCTCTGCTATACACTGGTATAGAGCGCACTTGAGGAGCTCTCTGCTTGTTACCAGCCTAAAGTAAGTTGCATTATCTTGCCTGGAAAAGGTGATAATTCCTCCAAGAGAGTTGCATGATGCCAGCAAAACTCTCTTTTCTATTAGCTATATTTTATTTTGCAAGCACCACCAAACCAGCCTGGTAAGGGAAAAAAAGACGCTGGAGCTTTCAGCAGAGTAAATGGTAGGTTGGAAAGTGAGGATGTTCAGCAAACAGCTTTCTCATACAACCTCCTAGTGTGTTCAGCTTATGCATATATTGACTTTGAGTGCGCAGCATGTGCGCAGGGTGATGAATGCCTCCTGGTAGGGACGGAGAGGGTAACAGAGCAGCAGCAGAGGCAGGTGATGGCACGGACATCCCGTGCGTGGTTCCACCCCAGGTGCCACCGGCCAGTACTCACACTTCAGCCAGCGGGCTCCGGCGTGCGTGTCCTTGTCCCGGATCAGCCTCCTCTGCGTGCAGCTCCTGCAGAGGTACCACAGCATCCACAGCAGCTGGATGAGCATCAGCGTGATGAGGTAGGAGAGCAGGTGGCTCTTGCTGATGCCCACGGCATGCACGGCCCAGGCGAAGGTGAGCAGCAGCCCGGCCAGGAAGAGGTTGATGCCGTACTGGCTGCTGAGGATCTCGGCGTTTTTCTGCGGGTAGCTGCCGCCCACGGAGGGGGAACCGGCGTCGTTCTCCATCTCCCACGCCGCCGGGCGGGCACTGAAGGCCGGCGGCCCCGCTTCCCTCGGGGAACCCCGAGGCCCGGCCCCCGTCGGCTGCCGGGGGCGGAGCGGGGCCGCCGGCCCTCGCCGTGCCTCTCCACCCGGGCGTGGGGTCCCCGGCTGCCGGGG
>JAAGAY010003670.1:0-15843 GCA_011801015.1 Ardeotis arabs
TTGGGTGGTGAGACAAGAGCCCTTATTAGTGAAGACTGAGGCAAAAAAGTCATTGAGTACCTCAGCCTTCTCCATGTCCTGGGTAACCAGGACACCAGTCTCCTTCCGGAGGGGGCCTACATTCTCCTTGGACTTTCTTCTGTCCCCTACATACCTATAGAAGCTTTTCTTGTTGCTTCTTATATCCCTGGCCAGATTCAATTCCGTCAGGGCTTTAGCTTTCCTCACCCGATCCCTGGCCACACGCGCAGCCTCTCTGTATTCCTCCCAGGCTACCTGTCCCTGCTTCCACCCTCTATAGGCTTCCTTCTTCACTTTCAGTTGGTCCAGGAGCTCCTTGCTGGAGCAAGGAGCTGGTAACACAATGGTAACACATGGTAACACAATGTACCACCATTTGACATATAAGATACATTTCGCAAAATATAGAGCTATGTTGCTGAATTTAAAAAAAAAAAGAGATAATGCTACTGCCAAGGAAGTAAACAAGGAAAGAAAGCCAGTGCCCACTGCCTAGAGGGCAGTTCTAATTCTCTGTGAAATAACTCCCAAGGAAATAGAAGAATGGTTGTCTGCTAGTTTAATCCAACATCTGTAAATACAGCAAGTCTCTTGTTAATTGTAGAGGAGAAAAAGTGGCGAGATTAAACTTTGTGTGGTCACCAAAGTGCTAATCAACAATACAAAGTGTGAATATTGTTACCTGCCTGCAAGATGTGAAATGTTTGCTGCCAGGCAGGAGACATGTTTGGTCAGCAAATTAGATGGACTAACAGACTTTTTTTTTTCTGATTCTTCTACATAGAGAAATGGAGAAAACTCCATTTTCACTAACTTTCAGAATATGCTTATTACAAGTATTTCCCTGCAAAAAGGATTAGCTGCTGAGATGTCTCACAGTCATGAGGGTGTCTGTTAGTGCTGTAGTGAGCATGAGGCAGCACTAACATTTATTATAAGGCATGACTGAATAGCAGCAAAAATTGCAAGAAGAAAGAACCTTGACATGAAAAAGATCAAAGATCAGTTTCAGATACCTGAAATTTGCTTAGAAGATAACTCATTTGCGGTGGGCAAAACACGTCATGATGCTGCAGCTGAGTGATATTAAAAGTGTAGAAAGGCAAAAATAGTAGAGCAGTTCAAAGACTTCAAGATATGTTAAATTATGAGAAGAAGCCTGTCCCTATGTCTTCCATTTGAATAAGTTGCTTGAGAAAACTCCTTTGTTCAGATATGCAGTTGTATGTTTGGGAAGTTGATGTATGTGCTCATTTTGTCATTAACGACAAAATTCTCTGTTGATTGTGATCAGCAATCTCCCAGAAGCTTCATGGGAGGGATGTGCTTCGCATTCTTATGAAAGTATATGGGATGCACTGCGGGACTGTGTATGTCTTCAAAATTATATCACTGAAAGAGGAAAAAACAGAAACGCCTATTAAAACAAATTAAAAAAAAAAAAATCTGTTCAGATTTCCTTTAAGGTCACTGAATGTTATTAACAATTTAGCCAATATGTCAGAGATAACTTAATTATATTTGCTCTGTGATCTGTACCAAATAGTCTAGTCATAGGGCATTTCTATTGTTTTATGCATGTATCATTTAAAAAATCTAAAACTAAGAATAAGTAGTGGTTGTTATAAATTAGAAAGAACTGTTAGAAATACTAGTTGGGGTGCGGTAACTATCTATAAATGTCAAAAGCATATAATGATTACATTACCTTTTCTTAAACTTTGCTTTCAAGGGTATAGCTTCTGCTTTGTGACCTACAACTGAGATGATGTCAAGCCAGGAATAACAACACATGCAAAAATATAGTTATAGAAACAGAAGAATAACAGTGAATTAGTGTCAAGTAAGAACAAAAACCATAATGGAATACCTTTACATCTCTTGTCCCAATTTTTTTTTCCACTAGACTATGACATACTTATATTCTGTTTATTTTTATTTTTGCACATTTCTAGAAATTATAACATTAAACATAGTGTTTTAATTTTGTAACAAGGCATATTAAATTAATATAATGAAATTTCAAAAGTAATAGATCATTTTAAGAAGCATGATTCCTTTTGTTTGCTTTAAGCCTACTGCCTGATAATTTCATTAAATATTACCCAGATCTTGTAATGAGAAAAACAGATTTCCCATTAAACGTCTTTTTAGAATTCCTGATTTTATAGGACTGTATCCTATGGTTTTTGGTGACCCCTTTTCCAAACTAGTAATTATGTAGAAACACTTGCATACCTGTGACCATCTTTGTTACATTTCTGTGTAAATTTCCTAGTTCTTTTGGATCCTTTCAGAGATGGTTGAATAATTTCAAAGAACAAAGTTTCTTAGAAAGAAGTTTGATAAGCTGAATGATTTATTCTATTTTTTTAAAATCCTTTTCTAACCAGTTACACATGTAAAATTGGACAATGTGAATTCCTAATGTAAGCAGGTAAGGGACATACTAGGAGATTAAGACTTTGACAACTTAGGTAAGCCATGGATGGTAACCTCCTTCTGCATACCTATGTTTATGGCAGTAACAGGAGTCCACGTCACTCTCTTGCTCTCACTACCACAAGTCAGATCGGCCAGGAGTCAGCTGATGCTCACATGTAGTGAAGGGTTAGAGCCAAAATGTAGTCTTAGAACACAGCTGCATCAATACTAACTTTAAAAACTATATATGCTAGTTGTCATTTGAATTACTGTAAAATATCTCAGAGCTTTCACTGAGTCTCTGATGCAGCAAATTCTTAAATATATCCCTAAAATTAAAAATGGAAGGGAATATTAGCAATGATGGCCAAAGTTTAGAAAAGGAAGCAAGGCTTATGGGGAGTAATCCTCCACTAGACTAACTGGTAATTGAACAGTGAAATTAATTTTGTGTCAGAAAGTTTGTCTTTCTTTCCCCAACTATGTCACTAGGTTTTTCAAAAGACATTACTCCTCTCTGCAACACTTGTTTAACCTACTACTTCAAGATGTCAACAATTCTGTTGGAGTCAGTAAAGAGACTTACATACTTACATTTCAAATGCCTCTAGTCACTTTATTGAACTGTCACTTGAATTATATCAGACTGCAAAACAGAAAGTCAACAGCAGCCATGTGACATGGACATCACCTCTCTTCCTTGATACTTATTAAAAATGCATTTGTTAATATCTGCATTCTGTGGTGTAATTCCCACGCTGTGGTTGCTACTGAAGCAGGTTTACAAAGTCAATAGGCAGCAGGCATCCCTTTATGTAGCCCCAAATTACCATGCAAAGACAGTCACCTTTTTCATTGCTCAACTTCTCCTAAAGACACCTTGTGAATCAGGATTGTGTTTGCTTTGTAGTGACGGAGCTCAACTCCAGACATGCTTCCTTGAAGCTTGAGCTTGTGTTACTTGTTCCTCACACTCGCAAGTGCCAAGGGGGAAAATAGTTTTAAATTTTTATGTTTAAAAGTAACATACACCATTAAGCTGAGTCTACTATTGTGGAGAAGCATGAATTGACTGTTTTACAAAATATACTGTGATTAGTGCAGCAGTGAGGACCTGCACGTGGCTTGTGAGTCTAATAGGGAGAGGGAGGAGAGTTATTTGTTTTGTTGTGTCAAACCATTCTGCTGTCTCTGAAAGGAAACTCATTTGGGGATAATGAAAGAACAGACATAGAAACTCAGACAATAGTTGCTGGATCTTAAAAGAAACCCACATATAATATATTTCCTTCCTTTTTTTTTTATAGACTGTTACACATTAAATTGTCCATAATGTTATTAAACTGTAGTATTCAGAGTGATACAAAAGAAAATGCTATCATATTCAAGCTGACGGGCAGTTATACTGGGAACAGTAGTGTTTCTTTCCTTGATCCCAAAGATGCTGTCTTATGGTTCCAATTTTTTCTTCATTTTAAGAAAAGCATCAGTTCATTGTGTTCACATGAACCTCGTTGTACCTCTATTCTCTTTAGTGTTTTGTTATTAAGAGTATAGAATGAGGGATATTTTAGGTTCACATTGGTGAGTCTCAGATGAGTTTTTTTAGCATCAGTTTTATTTGACACCGGCATAGGTTATCTGTGCTCCCTGATTAATCCTTGACATGGATTCCTTTCATGGCTTTTTAGTGCAGTTGATCAAATGTAGGGACTATGCATAAATGAGCCTCTTTTTCCTTGGCTATTCTGGCTGTTATGGAGGCAGTCAAAGCCTAAACTAGGTTAAAATTGTTACATGATATGGGTAATAAAATGCAACAATCTTTTCTACTCACTCTGTTGAGCGAACCAACTGATTTTATGTTGTACTATTTGCATTGGATGTAAATATATTGAAACCACAGATTCTACTGCTATAACGTATAGAGAAATACCATTTGAAAACCGAATAGGCAGGAAAAACACCAGAGAAAGATAATAGGGAAAGCAGTCTGCACTGTAAGTATTATACTATCTTACCAAAGGATAATTAAACTGAAATGATCAACTCCTCAACATAATAAAAAGAACATTGAGTGTTCTATAGAGCAAAGTGGTATTTTTGGCATCTGATTACAGCTTCTCTACAGACCCACTATATAAAATAAGTACCTATTCAGGAATGCTTGCCAGCAACATTGTGTTAGAATAATGTTGTAAATTCATTGTTATATCTATTGTTTAAATAATAATTAACGTTATGATTTTAAAAAATATTTCTTGTTAATATACCAAGGACAAAATCAGGAAGCATAAGTTGTATAATGAAGGTGACTTCCTAAGGCTTGATGCTAACATTCAGTTATACTTTTATACCGAGAAGATTTTTGTGTCAATGTCTTTAGGGAAATTTTAATTGGCTTATGGGAACCCTACAGTAAAAATGGAAAAGTTGCAAAAGAAATAATGTGGGCTACTGATACTGTGCACAGATTTTCTCATTCTTCTTTCTCCCCTTTCTCTTTGATTTCTTATTTTTTCCTTTTCACAATAGCTGACTGAATAGTATGGTGTCCAGCAGGACAATGTCAAGAATTACTGGAAATGAGAAAGTCCCTTCTCTTCATTGATTATTGTAATTAATCTTAACAGAGGGATACACTGAATCATATGTTAAATAGCTCAGTAGGTTAGATAAAAACTGGACAGGAATTAAAAAGAAGAAAAATAACAGAAAAAATAGACTGGTGTAAATAAATAACAGAAAATTTTAAACAGGATCTGGCACTTTCATTTGGCATTGAAAACATAATATATCATCAAATGCATGGCAACTTTCAGCTTTGTTCCAGAAATGAACTGGATACTGTCTCCATTTTGGGCCAGCTGATCCAAATGTAAACCAATCTTTTTGAAATCTAAATATGTAAAAGAGTATTTCATTCACAGCTGAAATGTATACCAAGGTTTAGATGTCTTCCTTGTATGGAAAAATGATTGCAAAAAGATATTGTTAAGTACTCTTTGACACTGAGGTCATGCTGCTCACATACATTACACACAATAAAGGACTCTTTATGCTTACTTAGTTACAAACAGTTGCAGTTACTGTTTGAACTGATTAAGACACTGTTTTAAAAATGTGCTTTTGCCTTTCAAAATGGTTTCATTAAGGCCAGAGTGACAAAATACCACACGCCTGTAATTCAAATTTGTTGTCACTGAGGCAATCAAAAACAAGAGCTTTTTTTTTTTTTTCTAGTGCATTAAGCAGATTTACTCTTTAACATTGACGCTTCAGTGGATGATTATGACATCAAAGTGTGACAGACAGTGATTATGTACTGCAGGGGGAAAAGACGGACAAAACCAGACATTTAATTCCCTTAGCTTAAAGAGGCATTATCCCTGGCTAGTAGGAAAAATAAGTATTCCATCTCTTTTTTTTCAGGCAAAACCATGTTCTGATTTAAACAACTTGCTTTGCCTGAAAGATTTGCTTTTAAAATCTTACTTGTAAGTTCATTTTCTTTCTTTAAGCGTATTTTCAATAAGCCATTTGCTTTTTGTTCTTTCTTGACTTTGAGACTTAATGCAGGGAGTTTGTTGTTCTCTTTTGCATAACTGTGCCTAGGAATGAGCTCTATTCCTCCTCCCCTCCCCCTCAACCCTAGAAAAGCCATAGGAATATGGAAACAAATTTGAAAGGAAAATATTAGGTACAGAGGCTGAGGAATTTAAGTAATTTAACAATGACTGAAGAATTTCAGGCTTCCTCTGAAACTGGGAATTATCTTTTGAAACTAATTCTCAAAAATAAAAGAGAAAATACAACATTTAATGCAAGGAACACAGGATTTGATCCAGCTACCACCGAAATCCCTGGAAAGAATTTTGTTAGATCGGGACTTTGTTGCAAATACAAGTAACAGCTTCATCATTCTGATGTTTTACCTATATTAATGGAATGTTTGGATTTGATTTTCAGTTGCATGAAATATGCAGAACAACAAATTGCTGTCAACCCTTAAAAGGAGACACAGACAGACAATACCACAGACTAAATTCAAAACAATTTTTTGCTTTAGCTCAGGAGACTTTATCCCATTAAAGGCAGGAAACGAGAAAGAAGAGGGCTGTGAGAGGGTTGTGAATTTAGTCACTGAGGGAAAAAAAAAAAATCAGGAGACTCTTCTTCATCTAGAGCCAACATATATAATTTAAGTGCCAGCCTCTTTAATTAAGATTTTTTTTTTATTTCTTCTCTGACCAAGCAAAACAGTAAGACCAGTAGATTATCTGCTTTTTAATGTTGCTATTTTGTAAAATTCTACACTTTAAAAAGTATTATCTCTGGCTTCTGTTTTCACACATAGTATAACAAATTAAATGGTTGATGAGGGCCTTTTCTTTTAAGCCTGCTACTGAATGCATTTTTATAAAGATAAAAGGGTTCATAAACAACTTGTTTGTGGAGAGAGGAGGAACAGATGACATGAGGACAGAAGAACAGGAGTGTGAAGTAAGAGTCACAATTGAAATTGTTGCAAGGGGTCAGTTGTCTCTTGTATGCTGAGATTCACGTTGCTGTATTACAAAGCAAAAACAGAGAGGAAATTTCCGGGAATACACTGATGAGGAGGAGAAGCCGGAGAAAAATCCTGTCTCCACAAAAATCAGTAGCAAATATCTATTGATTGCAATGGAGCCTAGATTTCACTTAATTTTTTTTTTGCCAGCTAACAATAATATGTCCAGCTCGAGTACTAGATGTTGAATCATTCTTCAAGATATGTTCTGATTTTAGTTGAAAACTCCTTGTTGACTAAAACCTTTTCTTCAGCTTCCAGAAAACACCCGCATTAAGTTTTTTAACCTGTCAACCTGCAAATGGTGTCTGTTCCTGTAGTTCTTGCAGATTTGCAATTTTCCTTCTCCTCTTCTTTCTCTGCCACCTTTTCTTATCTCCTCTCCTGGCTGAATTTTTGAGATCTTGTCCTGCAGTGGCATAAATAAGAAAAAAGGAAAACCTTTCCAAATTAACTATTTCCAGTATGTAATGCTTTATTTTACAGCCCAGTGTATCTTAAAACTAGGTTGTAATTCCACGCAGCTGGAAATCCTATGACCATTGAACACTAGATTTTTCTAGCAATTCTGTGAACATCTATGTTGTGCACTTTGCAGTGACTCAAAGTGAACATCCAGTTGGGTGGGTTAGCAGTCCTGCAGCATCAGCATAATCTAATTTAACACTCCTTGAGAAACACGCTTTAGCATTGCTTGCAACATACACTGAAATGGCTTTACTTTTAAACAAAGAGGATAGAAACTGCAAATGCGTTGTCTGCTTTAAACCTTAAGATATCTTGTTAAGAAAAAAAAAAAAAACAAACCCAAAGATAAAATCTATCAGAACAGAGGGTCTCCAATGTACTAGCTTAGAAGCACATCCTAAAGCCCTGTACAGCCTGTGATTTTCTCTGGGATGTTTGCAAGGATTTCCTACACAACTCACACTACCATGTGGGAATCTGAAAGAAGAATTTGATCCCCTATATATAGATGCCTGGAAGGCATTTATAGGAAAGTGTCATAACACGCATCTGATCTCTTCCCAAATGCACTTTTGTAATCATTATATATTTAGGTGAGACTTTTTAGCTAATGATTTTAGACATGTAAACATGTCAGTGTCTTTTTCTAAAAGACAGGAATAATAAATCAAAAAGCATTCAAATGGTAAGAGAGGAGATGCTATGTGTTATTGCAATGAGCACTAAATAACATGCATGCATTAGGAAAACACCTCAGAAAGATTAGAGCATTTCTCTCTGATTCATTTTAGTGTGACTCTTCATATTAAAAAAAAATTGGGTTTTTCAGGGCACAGAAAACACTGTTGCTTGTGTAATGTGTTAAACTTGTCACATTTTTCATTCTTGATTTTCTGTCCTTTTTATTATTTTATAGTCTAGCTTCTAAAAATGTTAAGAATTTTGGCAGACTTCATGGAATTCTGATTTTAAGAACACAAAACAGGAAGCTATTTTGAATGCTCCCACTTGATCCATCTTTGTGCTGGCAGCACAATGCCTGTAAAATCCACCTGCTGGAAGTCGGGTGGTTTATGCAAAGGGATGTCATGGTAATTTGGAAACTGCTGAATACAGAGTGAAGCCTTTTCCTGCCCCCAAACCTGCCACACCAGTTTTTCTAGCTCCTTACATGCCAAAACTTTTGATTGATGTGCTCACTTCAGTCACGGGTAATTTTAACTCCTATATTATGTAGCTGCTGCTTCCACTCCATTATATTTCCTCCTATGGGGCAAATCAGAGCTCAAGCTTGGTCTGTATTGGTCTGACCTAAAAGCCAGAGTAAGCCTTTGTTTAGTTTTGCGTAGGTGGCAAGCCAATATTTCAAAACAGCTTAGACAATCACACTGCCTTTTCTTGTCAAGATCCCTTGAAATGGAGCTTTTGAGGGCTATTACATAGAATTTTTTGGGGGAGTCCCAAGGAGGTAAGGAAATTGTTAAAGGCTTTCTAGATGTTAATACAAACTTTGTAATGAAATTTAAGTGGAATATTAAATGCAGCACAGAATAACCTGTGACTGCCTTGCATTGTTACCAGTGGGATGGAACTCCAATTTTACACAGCCTTGTTGCTTAATTCCCTGGATGGGTTTGGGACTGAAAAGAAGCAGAACAGAAACACTGGGTGTTTTATCTCAGAAAAGAGCTCCCACCTATAGTTCTATAGAAACCAGGATACATTTAAGGGATGAAATGATTACATAAAATGGGAGTCATCTATCCTATAGCTCTTTAAAAGGCACCTCATCTAAACTGACTGTTTAGATTTTCTGTCTTGCAAACAGGAAAATATCAGTCCTTCAAGTTCCTCTCATCATAAAATTAGGATACAAAATAGGTGAGATTTTAGCGGCTGTGAAGGGAAAGAACTGATATCTGTAATGTTTCTCATATCTGATCTCTACCTTCAGGTTTAGGGCTATATTACAGTCACCTAAAGATTAGAGAATAATACAGATTATAAAATGTTTAGACAGTAAGCAGACTCTCTTTTGTTTAATCTTTTTTTCAGATACCACTACTGGGAGGAATGTTGTTAGTTTGAGATGTGACTTGGTTTTTACAATAGGATAGCTCACAGGAAATGATACCCTTAAATGGTTGGTGGACCTCAATTTCTCTATTAGATAAGTAATTCAAAGATCTGCATAAAGCCATTTGGTGGAACATTAAACATTTAACCTCCTCCTACCAATGCTTCACTGATGAAGTTCAAATGCACATTTCTAATGTACCTGTGCAGATTTTGTGGCTTGCTAACAAAGCATGTTTATTCAACTGGGCTGGTTAGAAGTAATAAAGACACAAATTATAAATGTGCATATTCATACCTACCTCCATTTTATGTTTTTTTGTAGAGCACAGATCTAGACACCTAGCAGCTTCAAAATTATCTACTGGATGGATTATTTATAAGGCCCTGTACAAAGACATAATATTAAAACCACAGTATAAGACATAAAGAGTGGAATTCATTTAAGTAAATAAACACAAACATCAGAGATGTTGATATATCTATCTTTGAGATAATTATGAAGATATACCCATCTTTGGGCTATATTTTTTTCATCAGAAACAAGCAGACTCTTACTGAGAGCAGTGCATCTCATCCTAAAACAGTCAAGTAATACAGACCAAGATAACTACTTCATAAAATGACTAATTGTCTTTGTTTGGATGAAAGGGAGTTCAAAGTGTACAGCTTTATATATAAAATGTACTAGCTGTATTGCTGGTGCCAAGAGTTAACTAAGATGAATCTCTTCCAAAGATCCTTAAAAATCTAGTGCTAAAAAACCAAACAGGAAACTACCTGTGGAATCTGTCTTTTTTAGAAGAATTTCTGGGATACTTCATCAGCACAACTTCAAAAATAGATTGTAATGCTCTTTGGATCAGTTAGAAATAAACTTAATTGCTTGCTACTCCTGTTAATTTAAAAATTCTTTGTGTATCCTCTTTCATCAATTCCAAAGCCACTTTGTGGGAGAGAAAATTGGTATATCAAGAATCTACATGTTTCACTTACGAAAGTATCTACTGTCTTCACCCCTTTGTAAAGAAACAGGAAATAAACTGGGTCCTGCAATATGGTAGTGCAATAAAAGATTTTACCAAAGTAGAAAAGCAAATGAAGAACCCATTCTGTATTAGGACAGCAAAAATGAAAATCTTTATCAGGAAAGAGTTAGAAGTTATACATTGTGCTCAATAAAAGGAAATTACATTACACAAAAGAAAATGAATTTGCATTTAAAGATCACACCAACAGTGGCTGATCTATTCTGCGTGCTGTAAGGAGCTCCACAGTATCTCTTGCATTATTAAAGTACACATGCCACCTTTTACAAGGAATCAGATATACTTATCAACCTTTTCAAGTTTACAAAATCAGTGGCAGGAGTATTGACACAAGGACTGGTTACATCATTACATCATTGCCAATATCTAAGTGTCATTACCTCTTCTAACTACTGTGGTATAAATGCTCAATATGTTAACTCATCTAAAATAAGGCTTTCTCATACAAAGATTTAAGAAGAAACTAAAAATATTCAAATGGAATTAACTTACAAAAAATACACTCCCTCATAGTGTCTAAAATTAGGCAAATGTAGTCTGTCACATGGAGGAAAAAGGCCAAAAATAGCATTTTTTTTAAAAAAAAAGAATAATTGCATAAACATATGTAAGTTAATTAAAAGGCACTTAAGCAAGGCTAAACAGGTGTCATAGAGATTAAATTAGCTACATTAGAGGCTCTATATATGGCACATATAAATAAATAGACTCCAAAGGGAGATGCCATAAGCCAGCCTGCTAAAAACTCAGACTGAAGGAAGTTACTAGAATGATAAAATCAGATAAAAATAGGTATGAAAGAGGCCTCAGGCTGTCATTTAACACATCCCCTGGCCCAGTCAGAATCAGCTATGC
The DNA here is from genome assembly GCA_011801015.1 of Ardeotis arabs. Lineage (NCBI taxonomy): Eukaryota > Metazoa > Chordata > Aves > Otidiformes > Otididae > Ardeotis > Ardeotis arabs. The sequence goes on from JAAGAY010003670.1 coordinate 11,464, forward strand.
TTACATGATGTCTAGTGTGTATATTTCTGTGCTGTTCTGAAATATCTCCAGTACTGGCCACAACCTCCACATCTAGCCTAGTTCAGAGATTCATTATCATTACACTAGAAAGTTTTTCTTTCCATGTTGCCTGAAATTTTCTTGCTTCTGTTGAAGTCTGTTGCTACTTGTCCTAAAAAGCACAGATACAAAGTACTTTTCTTCCTGCAGTAGCCTACTTGACATCTGTTTTCGATGTCCCAGTTCTGTATTCTCTATGGTTTTGGAGATTTTTTTTCTTTCATTGTTCCTCTTAGCCCCTTGGCTGCTTGAGTCTCCACAGTCTTACAATTATTTTTTCTAATCCTCTAGTACTTCTTTCTACTTACTCTTGGACTCTCTCTTCATGGTCAGGATCTCTCCGGAAGTGAAACATCCAACTGGAAAGACCTTCCTCAGAAAGAGAAAGAACCTTCTAATCAAGCAGAATAGAAAGCTTTGGAAACATGAGCTCTGGAAAGTTACACATAAAATTACAGTAAGGCAGGCCACAGAAATATGAGAAAGTGATTTAGCAAGAGCATAAAATATTTTCAAACACTTCAGATGCAAGAAGCCCCCAAGAGCTAATAATGATCAAGGTATGAAAGAAGCATGAATGGAAACAATTACAGTCAGACTAATTTAATTATTGTATTTATTTTTACAACAAAACAGATCAGAGAAACACTTAAAAAGGGTTGGTTTTTTTTTTTTTAACAGGAGATGAGTTGGAAAACTGCTTTAAAATTGTTTAATTAAACAAATAAATACAAAAGTTACATGCGTAAACATTCCAGACATGCTCATCTGTGAAACTTCTGGACTACTAAGCTCATTATTAGCATTTATCTCAGGACCAAAAAATATGAATGACATCTTATACAGTCTCCGAAAAGATCTCCAGGAGTATCTTAGGAACCAGCAACCTAAGGGTTTAGGTTGTTTACTCAAGTGTAATGGAAAATTGGAATGCGATTGCTGAAGTAGTCACTTCCCAGAGTTTTTCCTACCCTTCTCATAAAGTTTATTGTCTCTGCAGTGGGGCAGCTGACTATTACTATTGCTATTACAATAAGCCAGCTTTTATTTCAGTCCATAAAAATACAAATAAAAATAATTTTTAAAGCTCAAGATAGCAAGTCTTACAAAATAGTTTCACCCAGCATGCAAATCAGCAACTTCAGCTCTGTACCAAAATGTGGTAATAAAGAACAAAGTTAACATATGGGTAGACAAAACTGGCACACCAGAACATTGGCCTGGCTTTCGTGGAGGTGAGTCACTCACTGGAGTACTTCTCTTAGCTTCTTAAAAAATTTATATAAAAGAATAACTCAGCCAGTAAAGCTCATGCAGTCATTCACCAAAGACTTAAAACTGTATAGTATGTCATTCCTTCCATTAAGTAACATGGCAGGGGATGGCAGTTATAAAACTATTTTAGACAGTCAGATTTAAGGAGATGAAATTTGCAGAGGTTATAGAGGCTCTCCTTGAAGAAAAAAAAAAGAAAAATTAAGAAGTAATTAAAGGAATTGGTTTTGTCTTGACATATGTTGGCAGAACTATGGAATTTAATTCACCATCTCAGGAACCTGTAGATGCCACAAAATTCTACGTATTGAAACATGGAGCAGACTTTGACATGGATGCCTACTTATTCACTGAACATTCCTGCTGACACAGGCTCTGAGACCATAGGCACATCTCTGTTTTAGTACAGAACAACAAGAATACGTTCAGAAATCCATAGGATTTAAATAAATACTCAAGGAAAATGTTATTTTCTTTTGGTTTTTTTTTCAGGCCTATGTGAAATATAATCAAGTTTTACCAAAATAACAAAAATATTAAAGAGCTTGAATCAAGTTCTACCTACTTTTGCAGCTGTGACATGAAGAAAATAAGTAAAACAAAAATCTTCAGTGTACTGTATTTCCCTTCTGATTTTTTTTTTTTTAATTTTCCACACTTGTGTGGCATGAGCCTTTTCTTACCACCTGGCAACATTTTTGCATCCATATCGAATAGTGAACACTTATTGATAGACTACAGTAATTTAATTCCCAAAAGCAGAAAGGGTGAAAGTGACATTTTTATTTTAGAAGTCTGGAAGGCAGGAATGGACACATCATTTCATTAAAATCAGACTAGCATTGTTTGAACGTTTATATATATATAAGCTACAAAATTTGAATATGAAGTTCAGAATCAAACTACCAGAAAAATTCACCCTGACAAATTCTCAAGAACTTTAAAGGGCCCTAGCACTGACTTAATTCCAGGAAATTCACAATGTAGAAAGAAAGAAACATTGCTTTCACATAAGAATTTAAGTTTGAAGGCAATGCTAATTTTCCTTTTACTTAGAGATATTGGGTCAGTTCTTGAAATACCATTACCAGTAACAGAGTAGCAAGATATGTTATTCTAAAATATTATATTTCAAGCTTTTATTCCCCCTTTTTTTATTTCTAAAGAGCTTTAAACCCCCAAATTATTGATGTCCTCATCAAAGACTTTTTTTGATCTCCTTCTTCCACCTCTTTACTTGGAAAGAGATATAAACATGAATTTTAACACGTTCCATTTTGTTGCCTGGTTAAATCATGCTGCAAATCCTTTCTAAACTCTCTGTCTTCATAGAGATTCAAAGCTTAATGTAAATATATCATATCTGTAAAAGAAGAAAGAAGCTGATAGAGGTATGCAGATACTCTGGAGGATTTCACTTTATGGGCACTCTGGGATTTTTGACAGCATTGACTATGGCTTTCACCGTTATTTAACTCCAAAATGAGGTTTAATACTTTTTTCTTTTGTCATCAGAAAATAGTATATATTGGGATTATCAGACCCCTTTTATTTCACTATTGCACAGGAGTTGTTTATATGTGGAAAGCTGGGATGATGCTCTTATTATGGGCTTAAATTAGATTTGGTTCAATTTAATATCCAGAAACATCTGTACTAGAAACACTTTACCATTATAGAAATACCAATACAGTAAACCAGCAAAGTGTTCCTAATGGAGCCATTATCAAACTGAACCTTCGTATCAATGTAATAAATTAACTTGAAGCAAACAAAGCTACAGGCCGTTTTTGCTGGTAGAACAGAATCTGTACTAGGGATTTATGTCAGCTCAAATCTGTGAGTTTAAGTTCACTGTCCATACCTTGGCTATTTGAACTGGAACAAAGTCTTTAAGGTAGACATAGTCTAAGTCAATTGGGAACAAGCTTGGAAAAAATGCCTTAAATTAAACTTCAATAAACCAGTGTGAAATTACATAAGTGTGTTTAATTAAATTGTATTTGATTAAAAAGTGGTTTAAATTCAGTGTAAATTTGGTATAAATTTCTTGTTTGTAAATAAAAACTTTGTGTAGTCTGAATCTTGGCTGTCTCCTTACTAATTCTGCCAGTTGTACCTTGAAATGTATTTTATTCAAGCTCAGATATCAACTTTCCTTTAAGTATAGCTTTCACATATAAGCAAATGTGTGTCAAGCAATTTAGGAATATGCCTGAAAGAAATATGATTTTCCCTCCTGAATCAATCAATCCTCTCTTCTTCCTATACTGCCTGTACAATTCTTACAAATGATACCTTCACAAGTCTACTGGGAGGTTAAGTAAGTGAAATGTTAATGCAGTTCTCGTATGAGAGAAAATACGTGTAGATTCCCAGTGCTCTGTAATCGTTAACACTCCAAGATCATATTCATACCCTTGAAATGCTGGCTGCCTAAGATATTACAATGTATATTTGTTTTAAGAGATATATATAAAAAAAGGTGGAAAGAAACAGCTAGAATCAATGTCATTGTATGACAACAAACATAATTAATTCACTGCAATTGGAACCTTGTGAAGGATTTACAAACAAAGGGGTGGGATTGCGATTAACATGTTCCCTTGTCCCTGAGCAAGCCTCCCCTTTGATCTTTCCCGCTGACAGGAGATGTGTCTTAGGAATCAGAATGTAATGCACGCATCAGCCGTGATTGATGGAGGGGTATCAGGGCTGAGCAAGAGGGAACTCTTCAGGCAAGCAGGCATGTGCCACTGTATTTATCGCACTGCCCCTCCTCCTAGTTCTTTCCTGAAAGGAACCTTTTCACCTAAGTTCAGCTTGTCATTAGCGATAACACTATAGATGGGTGTTTTTCTTTTTCAGCTATGATCTCTGGAAGCTGTGTTCTGTGTCAGGTGCTGCTTTCTTTTGACCTACTTTGGATTGAAGCTTTGCCTTTAATAAGAACACGGAGCTCTTTTGACAGGTTGATAGTCACTAATGCAGATGCAGCCTAGGAGAAAAAAGAAAAAAAAAAAAAAAAACAAAAGAAAAAGAAAG